>CAUYRH010033825.1:0-26856 GCA_963574655.1 Perodicticus potto | reverse complement strand
TTCTGTTGAATGACAGTTGGGTGCAGGAAGAAATAAAACAGGAAATCATTAACTTCCTTGAGCATAACAACAATGAAGACACAAGCTACCAAAACCTGTGGGATACTGCAAAAGCAGTTCTAAGAGGAAAATTTATCGCTTTGGATGCCTGCATTCAAAAAACAGAAAGAGAGTGCATCAATAAACTCACAAGCCATCTTATGGAATTGGAAAAAAGAAGAACAATCTAAGCCTAAACCCAGAAAAAGAAAAGATACAACCAAAATTAAATCAGAAATTAATGAAATTGGAAACAAAAGAATTATTCAGAAAATTTATGAAACAAAAGGTTGGTTTTTCAAAAAAATAAATAAAATAGATAAACCTTTGGCCAGATTAACTAGAAACAGATAATTAAAATCTCTAATAACCTCAATCAGTAGCAATAAAGGAAAAATAACAACAGATGCTATAGAGAAACATCTCTATGTATAAGAGATTATCTCTAAGTATTACAAGAAACTCTATGCCCAGAAATTTGACAATGTGGAGGAAATGGATCAATATCTGGAATCATACCCTCTCCTTAGACTTAATCAAGAAGAAATAGGTATCTTGAACAGACTGATTTCAAGAACTGAGATCAAAGAAACAATAAAAAAAACTCCCAACAAAAAATGCCCTGGTCCAGATGGCTTCACACCAGATTTCTGTCAAACCTTCAAAGAACAGCTTATACCCATACTGCAGAAATTATTCCAAAAAATTGAGAAGGAAGGAATCTTCTCCAACATGTTCTATGAAGCAAATATCCCCGATACCAAAACCAGAAAAAGACCAAACTAAATTAGAATTTCACTAATGAATATAGATGCAAATTCTCAATAGAATTCTAGCCAATAGATTATAGCTACACATCAAAAAAATCATTCATCATGGTCAAGTAAGTTTCATCACAGGGATGCAAGACTGTTTTAACATATGCAAGTCCATAAATGTAATTCGCCATATCAACAGAAGCAAAAACAAACACTGGATGACCCTCTCAATGCAGAAAAAGCATTCAATAAAATTCAGCATCTTTTTCTAATTAGTTATGAATATAGGCAGAGGTGGCATATTTCTTAATCTGATCAAAGCCATCTGTGACAAACTCACAGCTAATATTATACTGAATGGAGTAAAACTGAAAGCTTTTCCACTTAGAATTGGAACCAGACAAGGTTGTCCTCTATCACTACTACTATTCAACATAGTGCTGGAAGTTCTAGCCAATATAGTCAGGCAAGAGAAAGAAATAAAGGGCATCCAAATGGGTTCAGAGGACATCAAATTCTTGCTCTTTGCCAATGACACAATCTTATACTTAAAGAACCCAAAGCCTCAACCACAAGACTCCTGGAGGTGATGAAAAAATACAATAATGTCTCAGGATATAAAATCTGTGTCCACAGAACTGTAGCTTTTGCATATGTCAATAAGAGGCAAGATGAGAACTAATCAAGGACACAATTCCCTTCACAGTAGCTTAAAGAAAATACGTAAGAATATGCCTAACAAAAGAGATACAGGACCTCTACAAAGAAAATTATGACACCCTAAGAAAGGAAACAACAGAAGATATTAACAAATGGAAGAACATACCATGCTTATGAATGGTAAGAAGAATCAACAGTGTGAAAATGTCTATACTACCCAAAGCAATCTACAGATTCAATGTAACCTCCATTAAAATACCATCATCATACTTTCAGGGTTTGGAAAAAATAATTCTTCAGATTAAATAAAAAATGGAACCAGAATAAACCCCATATAGCCAAGGCAATTCTTAGAAATATAAACAAAGCTGGGAGTATCACCCTACCAGACTTTCTTCTATACTACAAGGCCATAGTGATCAAATCAGAGTAGTATTGGCACAAAAATAGAGACATTGACATTTAAAACTGAGTAGAAGACCATGAAATGAAACTAACATCTTACAGCCACCTGATTTTTGATAAACCAAACAAGAGCATACACTGGGAAAAAGAATCCATATTCAACAAATGGTGATGGGAGAACTGGATAACCACATGGAAAAGACTGAAACTACCACCACTTAGAAAAAATGATTCAAGATGGATAAAAGATTTAAACCTAAAGCATGAAACAATAAAAATCCTTGAAGAAAGTGTAGGGAAAATACTTGAAGTTAGTGGTCTGGGGAAAGATATTATGAAGAAGACTTCTGTGGCCAATTGCAACAACAATAAAAATAAACAAATGGGATTTAATTAAACTGAAAAGCTTCTGTACAGCTAAGGAAACAACAACCGAAGCAAACAGATGACCTTCAGAATGGGGAAAGATATTTGCACATTATGAATTGGACAAAGGCTTGATAACTAGGATCTAAAGAGAACTCAAATTAATCAACAAAAAAAGACCCAGCAATCCCATGTATCACTGGGCACAAGACATGAATAGACCCTTGTGTAAAGAAGACAGACAGATGCCTAACAAACATATGAAAAAATTCTCATTATCCCTAATCATCAGATAAATGTAGATCAAAATGACCCTGAGATATCCCCTAACCCCAGTGAGAATGGCCCACATCACAAAGTCTCAAAGCTGCAGATGCTGGCATGGATGTGAAGAGAAGGTGAATACTTTTATACTGCTGTTGGGACTGCAAACTAATACAACCTTTTTGGAAGGAAGTATGGAGAATCCTCAAAGAACTGAAACTAGACCTTCCATTTGATCCTGCAATCCCATTAATAGGCATCTATCCAGAAGGAAAAAAATCCTTTTATCATAAGAACATTTGCACTAAACTGTTTATTGCAGCTCAATTTACAATTTCCAAAATGTGGAAAAAGACTAAATGGCCAACAACCCAGGAATGGATTAACAAGCTGTGGTGTGTGTATACCATGGAATATTATTCAGCCACTAAAAAAGATGGAGACTTTACAATTTTTTGTATCAACCTGGATGGAGGTGGAATACTTTCTTCCTAGTAAAGTATCAGAAGAATGGAGAAGCAAGAATCCAATGGACTCTATTCTAATATGAAGGCAGAAGATGAGCTAATACAAGGTGGGGGCTAGGGAAATCAGCAAGGGGGGAAGGAAAGGGGGGACACCGTGGATGACACATCACTTGGGGGTGGGACACAATTATAAGAGGGACTATAGATAAGAAGTGCAATCAGTGCAACCTAATTCTTTGTACCTTCCATGAATCCCAAACAATAAAAAAATGAGTTAATAAAGAAAAATAAACAATGTGAAAAAAATGTATAACTATCATAAAAAATAAATGCTGAGGAACTTTTTCTTTTCTTTTCTTTTTTTTTTTTTTGAGACACAATCTCACTCTGTCACCCTGGATAGAGTGCCACGATGTTCACAGCAATCTCAAATTCCTGGGTTTGAGTGATCCTCTTGCCTCAGCCTCCCAAATAGCTGGGACTATAGCCACAATGCTCAGCTAGTTTTTCTGTTTTTAGTAGAGACAGGATCTCATTCTTGAACTCCTGAGCTTATCCATCTATCTCAGCCTCCCCGAGGGCTAGGATTAAAGGTATGAGCTATTGCTCCTGGCCAAAGGTTTTCATATTAAAAGAAACACAAAGTTATGGCATGGGAATAGATGTAATATAAAATAAATGCACAAAACAGTAAAAAGGAAAAATAAAAGAAAAAAAAACTCAAAAGATATGGCAATTAAATGCAATGTATGAACTGGATTTGGAAAAACAAGTCACAGCAAAGAACCATACTATGAAAAGTGGCAAACTTTGAATATGGTCTGTATTTTTAATATTGTATCAATGCTAAACTTTCTGAATTTAAAAATTGTAGTATGGGGCAGCGCCTGTTGCTCAGTGGGTAGGGCACCAGCCCCATATACTGGGGGTGGAGGGTTTGAACCCAGTGCCGGCCAAACTGCAATGAAAAATGGCAGGGCATTGTGGCAGGCACCTGTGGTCCCAGCTTCTCGGGAGGCTGAGGCAGGAGAATCGCCTGGGCCCAGGAGTTAAAGGTTGCTGTGAACTGTGATGCCACCGCACTCTACCACGGGGAATGGAGTGAGACTGTCTCTAAAAAAATAAATAAAAGAAAGAAAATAATTGTAGTACGGCTATATTCGAGAATTTCCTTGGTCTTTGAAAATATAAACTGAATTAGTTAGGGGTAAAGATTGATGATTACTGCAACTTACTTTAAAGAAAACTTTTTATAAAGTATATGTGTGTGCCATGGCCCTTAGAAAGGCTGTTTCAAGAAAATTTGTGATGACGTTGATTCACTCTGAAAGCACAGGAAATGGAGGACCCAATAGCCAATGTTTCTGTTAGTTTGCATGTGGTTCTCTTTCCAGCTCAAAGGTCTGGAATTTAGCATTTTGAGCTAGCTCAAGTTCTCTAGTCCTACCAAAGTTATACATAATTGATAAGCACTTAAAGTACCCTTTACTAAACTTTCCTTTCTAGATATATAGACCCATTCAGATCATCTTCTAAATATTTCAGGTAGATCAATTACCATGTTAGGATGTTACTAGCTTACTTGCTCCGGCTCATCAGAAAGGGGATCATGCCACACATCTACTATAAGCAATGAAGGAAATGGGTTGCTCGTAATTAGTAGCTATCAACAAAGAAACATTAATGAGGGTTAGTTTACTTTCTCTAAGTTAAAACCAATCACCTCAATATATATAGTGGAAAAGATATTGGAATAAACCCATAGGTATCATAGTGTAATTTAACTAATTATTGCTATTTAAACATTACAATTCTTTTTCTTTGGAATCTGAAAGTCTGTCAAATACATATTTATTTAAAACTATTAAACATAATAGTAAAATGATTTGAGATGAAATTTATTCTTTGTGATTGTAGCTTTTTATAGTTATGTTACAAACGTCTCTTTTATAGATGTACTTTTATAATTTGCATTGTACTCCTATTTTTCTATGTTAACATTTAAATAATTGAATATTTATTTATTTATTTGTAAAACATATTGTTGCCTATTTTTTTTTTGTTATTCTTTTTTGTTATTCTTTACTTGAGGCAAAGCAGAAAGAGGGGAAAACATTGAGAAACGTTAGCTCTGTCTGTGTGCCTGGAGCTTCTGGAATGATCACCCGAAATGCCCCTCAAACCCTAAGAAAAAAATGTAACATGAGATGTCTATATGCACTGAAATAAACTTTAAAAAATATACATAAAATTTAGTTGGAAACAACATTGATAAAAATTTCATAGTAATATTAACAGTATTTAAAGCATGAGATGTGTTAAGTTCAAGAATAACATACCACCAAGTACTGCTATGTTGCCATGGCAATAAGAAGTTAGCAATTCAAAAGCCATAGAATCTAGCTATTAATAATTCATATAAAAGCACACGTTGGGAGCAATCATGTCATCAGATTTTTTCATGCATAGCAAGAACTAGATTTGAGTCCTGAATGCATAGGAAGTCATTCCTAACATTTTAAAAATAAATATGTAGCAAAAAAAGAAATGTTCAAGTGAAAAGAGATATTTACTATTACTGAAATTATACCTTTAGAATGAGATATTTCTAGGTTCCAAAAGAGAAATGATCACAGCCTCTTCAGAACAGGGAATATATTTATTTCCAAGTAATACATATAGTGGAAGAATCAAAATACTAGCAAGGTTGTTAATGCAAACTTCTCTGAAAGTCAACTTTAAGTGTACTTATCAATATACTACATTACCATATAAAGTTCCTAACAATTAATCTACAAAAATTGCAATTCCATTTGGTTAAACCAAATAATTGACTCACAGATAGGGAAAACTTTTAGATGAAAAGGAAAATTTTTTTCTATGATGATTTTTATAAATTAGCCTTTATAAGATTTAAATACTTAAAAGTTATCTTTAACATTTTCCCGAATAACAGAAAGCTATAGAAAATCATATTTACATTTATAGATCCCTTTAAGTTAAAAAGAGATTTTAAACATGAACTGCACCAATTACTACACAGGACAGACCAAAATGTACAATTTACAATTTTTTTAATTGACACCCAGTGATAGTTATAGGAAGTTTTTCGCCATAAGTCTAATAGAAAGAAAGGAATAGAAGTCAATTAGCTGCAGCAATACTACTGAGATTTCTTCATGGCTAAAATCATTTCCTTTAAAAAAGAACATGCTAAGTGACAGACATATCTCCTCATTATAAAGAGGATAATGCGAAATATCTACTGCAAGTAACAAAATAAATATATTGCCTATAATTAGACTAAGATGCCAGCCTGATGTGGCAGGAAAACCAAATCTGTGGAGGTGTTCATTCGTTCATTCATTTAATTGTTCATCAGATGTTTATTCCTCAGTTGTTACACAAAATACTGCCAGCACTGTACAGAGACATGTGGACGCCCTTTCTACCTTATATTCCATGATGATTTGCTTAATAGTGACGCAACATGGGCAAATTCTGTTCCAACACAGCTCTTCCTTCCCAAGCACAGGTTTGTTTCCTTGAAGGGCAGTGGGTCCAAAGTATGTTACCTGTTATGCAAAGAGCTCTGTAAGAGGGCTGGATTAAGCCACAGGGCGTTCCTTTTTTATTCCAGTGGCTCTAATAGACCCTCATTTCACTCAAGCAATGGCCTGTTATCCTGCCCTTTACTTTAATAAATACACTCCTTGTTAAGAGGCAGCCCCTCTTTGTGTTTTGGGAATCCAGAGATTCTTTAAGAGTCAAAAGGTTCAAAAGCAAGAAACCCAGAAGAGAATAGTGATCATGATATTTAAACTAGCATTTCCTATATTTTTCCTTACGTCTTTCTCCAGACCACATCCTCATTTTTTAATCTTAGATCTAAAGTTAAAAGAAAAGAGGCACGGATCTCACTGAGAATTCTAGAATGGCACCTTTCTGTCCTTCCATAGAGGAAGAGGCAAATGAGTTCCTGGTTAATAGTCATCATCTGGTTTTACATATGTGGATTAAACCATGTTGTTACACTACATGGAGTTCCTCTATCCTTCCAAAGAGGAAATCCTGATTTGGAAGACGTTCATATAGAAATAATCCAAAATGGAAGTTCATATTTTAGAATCTCTATGAAACGTATTTGGTGCACACACTTCTTAGTATACAGTGCAGCTGTCCCAAGATTGCTGTTACTGATATTCGACTGTTCTGCCCATTTTATTGAAGATCCAAAAACAAAACAAGTCTTTATTCTCTTGCAAGAGATAGTCTCTCATTTTGCCTTTTTAAATGGCATAACACATTGTGAAAATTAAGATTTGCTTGTTTTATATTTCTGCAAGAATTCTGATTTAAAATTAAGGGAATGTTTTTGAGAAATTATTTAAATTTTATAGAGAAGTAGATTTTAGAAGAACAGGGAAGAGTAGAGAACATCATCTAATTTGAAAATAAATACACTTTAATTTCTAAAAAATTTCACATTTATATAAGAATATATGTAATTTCATTCACATTATCTTATATGAATGATAGCCAAATACCTATGCTTAACTTATGTTAAAATTGACTTAATTACCTCTACACCCAGGATTATTAAGGGCCTCTGCCTCCAAAGAACAGTTTGATATTAGTAAAGATTGAGCGCGCTGAGCAGACGATCTTAGCTGGTGATACCCTTGAAAGGTCAGGAAAAGGAGTAAATTTCCAGAGACATCTCCCCTGTTGATAGCAATGGCCAAGACAAAGTGACTTTAGGGTCACATGTACTTGAGTTCAAATGCTAGCTCCAATATTTATCTGCTGTATGACTTCAACTTCTAAGTTTTTTCATCTAAAATATAGGGATGCTAACAACAGTTTATCATATATAAAAATGAGGAATTTATATAATATATGTAGAGAAGTAACAGGCATACCGTAACTGTCTGCAGTTGTGAGTTAAAAGCAACATAATAATAGGTCAGAGATATTCAACCTTGGTTCAAGATACCCTAGCATCCATTAATTATCTCCAGAGGTCACAATATTCTCAAGACAAAATCAATTTTAATTCACTTAATTTGAAAAACTATATAGGCTATATTATTAAAGAACAGAAATGGAAATGCCATCAAAGAAAAAGTAGATTAAATACTGGCACTCCTAAAAGCTGAGCTTTTCTTCCTAAGACAACCAACTGACAAATACAGAAAGTTTGAAGAGTGAAGATTAAATTAAAAGAATCATGTTTTGTTATTCACCAGAGAGTAGGGACAGTGCTAGAGACGTTATTTATTATGATTATCTATGAAAAGCGTTAAGGTCAAACACAGTGGGTTTTTATTTTTTCTTCGCAGGGAGATGTTTTAATATGATAATTTTATTAATCTGAAAATGAAAGGAAGTGAACACAGAGGGAGAGTTTGTATTCAAAGACTTGGTAAATTCTAATCCTGGCTCTGAAGTGCTGTATAACTCTGAAGTCTGTAATCCCTTTGAACTTCAATTGAATTATTTAAAATACTCTCTTTAGCATGACTTATGCTGAGCATAATCAATATGTATCATTCATGAGTAAGAAGATAGAAATAAAGTTATCTATATTTAATTTGCTGTACAATTTAATTAGTAATGTTACCATTCCTGTTTACAATCAAATTTAAGGTTTTCATGTTCTATTCAATTTTAAAATGTGATTCATAACAACTTGATTTATTAACAGTATTTACATTTATCTAGGTTAAGCAACATTGTGTTTGAATATGCAACCCTGTGAAAGAAGAAGTTAGTAAACAGATACTGAGCTAGTAAATAAGACGTTACTTAAAATCTCAGAATATCTTTTGACAAAAGGGAACAAAAATAATGAGTGTTGTGGAAACAGGTAACCATCATCTTTTATTATGTTTTTCAAGAAGCATCAACAATCTGTAAAATTTAACATGTCAGACCAGGTGATTTACTCACAGAGATGCTCCTTAGCTGAAGACTAGGAAAATGGCAAACATCCAGAGTACTTATTAAAAAATAAGTCAAAGAACTTCAGCTAAAAGGAACACTTTAGCAATGCTTAAGAATCTAGACAACGGGCACTATCCAGCATGAACTGATGACATAATATTGACAGAGAAGAGTCTGAAAAAAAAATTGTTTTTCTCAGCGTGGTTATTAGAGGAGTGTGGGGCAGCATAGTATGCTATACAAAGTGTCCAGAAAAAAAAAACTTCTTGCTCACTTTAATCTGTGGCACCTCTGACTTATTTAGACATTGGAGAAACTGGTGCAATTGCTGACAACTGCTAAAATCCTAAATGACTTTCAAAACCCAGGCCAAATGCCACATTGTTCTATTTTTTCATAGCATTTCCTGCCTTTCCTGAGGCTCTTATTCTGGCTTTTATTTCTGTTAGCTGCATATTTTTGTTTATAACTAAATGAGATGTAAGCACCATAATGAAAGAGACTGTGTCTGAGTCATGGTCTAGCCTGGGAGTATCTTATAGCAGGCTTTAATAAACACTAGGTAATTTTGGCACGGGACAGTACAATAATTTCTCTAACATATAAAGCGTAATATTCCAGTCATTTCTCTCTTTTATTTCCTTGTCTTTCTTTTAGAAGATGTTTGGTCAGATTTAATTATAATACAATCTTTAACCCTTATAATACAATCTTTCTTTCACTTTCTAAACACAACTTCTCAGACTCAAACTCAAAAGTTTGCACGCATTACTTTTTCAGTATACAATTGTTGGAAATCTGAACCTATTTCAGATCTTGGTCTTAGTATTTGGTCATGCACAGTAAATTTGAATAGATCATGATTCTATTCAAATTTCTATCTCTATTGGCTGAGATATTTCTGCCAATGAAGGCAAGTAGGAAGAGCAAAAGTGTTAGGAATAGCATTACATTGTGAGCCGGTGCCCAATTGGGGACTCTTGCTGAGGAAAGATATTCAGTTGTTTCTTGGTATCTACAGGGGTTGGTTCCAGGATCTAAACAGCTAACACAAGATACCAAGTCTTGTATATAAAATGGTCATAGTGTTTACTTTAAATGAGGGTTGTGAAGTTTTTTCTTCTCTGGCACACATTGGAAAAATTAAGAATTGTCTCGGACGACACATTAAATACACAAACACTAACAAAAATTGATGAGCAAAAAGAGATCCACGCATACTTTTTTAGGACAGCCAACACCACAGATAAGCAAAAAGGTCCTCAGAAGGTCAACATGTGGCCCGTGGGCTGCAGGTTGCACACCCCTGCTCATCTCTAGAATACTTATAATATCTAATACAATGTAAATGCTATGTAACTAGCTATACTATATTGTTTTTTTATTTGTATTATCTTTTATTGTTGAATTATTTATACATTTCTTTTTCCAATTTGTTTGATCCATAACTGGTTGAATCCAAGGAAACTGAACCAGCAGATAGGTGGAGGGCCAACTGTAATACGATGTATACAAATGATCCTCTGGAGGGTTTTAAAAAAAAGTAGTACAAAGGAAAAGAAGCTTTTGCTACTTTTTGTCAGTAAACAACTGTTACCTTCTGTCTTCATCCTTCCTCATTCTCTTCCTTCCTTTCCCTTTCTGTTCCCCCAACTACCACTACAATTTATCAGTTAGATGA
Source organism: Perodicticus potto (assembly GCA_963574655.1). Taxonomy (NCBI): domain Eukaryota; kingdom Metazoa; phylum Chordata; class Mammalia; order Primates; family Lorisidae; genus Perodicticus; species Perodicticus potto. Next base: position 16,270 of record CAUYRH010033825.1, on the reverse strand, counting down.
CTGTTAGCATATGTTTTGTTAGCAGGTGAACTAAACAAATGAAAAGTTGGTTTGAGGGGCTTTAATGGCTGAAGACAGAACCTCACCCAGGAGATTAGCAAGCAACTAATGGGCCATAAATTAGTGGTTCTGCAAAAGTGAGAGCAGAGAATCACAAATTTGTCCTTAGGGGCTTGGGAAGAGGGAGAAACTGTAGCAAGAATTCACAGAATAAATTCAGGATCTGTATCCAAGTGGAAACCTTCCCTGAGTGTTAAGATTGCCAGCTGATACAGCAGCTAGCAATGCATTTCAGTAGTCGGTTTAAGGAAACAGACACATTGCTCATGAAATACAGTCTTAGCCTAAAATTACCAAAATATTTTTTAAAGTATTATCTGAGCAAAACGTAGCATTTTACTATAAATCATTCCATAGACTTACAGTGGCTTACCCACATTTTAGACAAAATATTTCTTTTCTAAAATTTATCAAATGCTCTAGGAGTTACCGTATCTCATCAATGATAAAGATGAGCTAAGAAGCTGTTTTGAAACTAATTTTTCTAGCAAAACTCTGATCTGTATTTTTGAACTAAGGCCTAGATTTTCTTTTATCTGGTTCTTATTATAAATATTGCTAACGTAGTAGAAGACATTAACTGGGAAAACATTGAGGTGATTTCAGAATTTCTTAGGAATTTGAGTTTCCTTGCTTACAGACTGAGTCACAGTAGCATTTTTGTGAATATTTAGTTTAAAAATAAGTGGCCTAATGTAGTCAGCTGGAAGACCTTCTTCTGTATATTATGTGATATTAACATAAACTCACTGTCATAAAACCAACTCTATCTTTCCCCCATGAAAGTAACAATTAATGTACATTTGATAAATCCATAAAGAGACCGATCTTCTACCAACAAGTCTTCCAATAAGAAAAAGTGAATATGGAAAATTAAAAAAAAAAAGAAGTTAACTGATGACTCCATACTGAACCTCGGAGTCAAAGCATTCTATGATAGACATACTCTTATTTGACAATGTGAACGTTACTTTTTTTGTATTATTATTATTATTGCTCAATATTTCATTGCAGCAATCATCTGATTTCTTTTCTGAATGTATTTATCTTTGTTCGTTCTTTACGAGGTTTTGGTTTCTAGTCCTTATCTTAAACATTGTTATTGTTATTAAATTTTAAGCCTTTTTAATTTTAAGTCTTTTTAATTTTGAAGGCAAAAAGTGGAAACCAAATAAACACATGTATATGTATAGATAAAATTAAAAAAATTAAAGAAAAAAAGGAAATTATTGTAAAAGTAACTTGTATTTATGACTTGTAAATTTCATACATAAGTCTCAACTCTATATTGAATTTTCATTTTATTATTGCTATAACCTATATTCTATTTATATAAGTTAATACAATAAAATATTAGATTATAATATTCATTAATGAGAATATCCTAAAAAGAAATGCTTAATATTGTTAATACGATAAAATAGTACATTATAATGTTTAATAATGAGAATATTCCAAGAAGAAATGTTTAATATTATCTATTAACAAATATTTTGAAATAGGTTATATAGCAGTTTTCTTTAAATCATAAATATACAGAAAATTATTTTTAAATTTACTTGAAAAATCATCAAGCTTTTAGAATTTAAGAAAGAAATAATACATTCAGACTCCTAGTTTACATATACACTTAAATAAATTCCATGCTTTTTTGCAAGGATAATAGCCCTGTGAAACTTTAAACATACGTAAAATTTTCATGTTTCTAGAATCTGAATAATCAGGGTAAAATGACTTTTAACAGTAATTCTTAACACATGTTGAAACTTAAAAATTTATAAACTTATTTTTCTCCATAACTAGATTGTAGTTGATCTTTTTTGCTTAGGCAACAGTGAATTTCATAACTAAGAAAAACTTTCCCAGTGATTTATATTTGTTGAAAAATTACATAGTTGGTCTCTCTGCAGGCAAAGATTAGAATTTCTTTACTTTGTTATGCCCTGCAAATGTCTTATGTTGCTCAGATTAAAGTTGTATTCAACAACTACTGCTAAAAATATATAATTTATTTATGTGCTTTTATTTGCATTAAGAGACTATAATCCTGTAACAGCACATTTTCTTCATGATTCTATTACTTCTAAACTAAATAAAAAATTAAATTGGTCTACTAAACACATTAATGTCTGAAATATAAACTTTTGGCAGTATAAGTTAGCTTTAAAACTCAGAAAGTTTCTCAAAGGACATTAATGCATTGCTAGAAAGAGACCATGCTTCTTGTGTCACAAGGTGTAATCTATTTGTATCTGACATGAATATATACCCATGACACTGCTCACATCCAACATTCTTAGCCAGAGGATGAAGAAACACAGTTTTTCATCCTCTGATATTCCAGGCAGCTTCCTACTGCTACCACAGTTCTTACTTAAAACAAAACAAAAAAAACACTTTTTGGCCACAGATCCCATCTTCCAGTAATTTACCAAAATGACAAACACAAAGGGAAAGAAGAGAGGCATCCGATACATGTTCTCTAAAACTTTTGGAAAATATGGGCTTAGCGCCCATAGCACACTGGTTATGGTGCCAGCCACATATACTGAGGCTGGCAGATTCAAACCCAGCCTGCGCCAGCTAAACAACAATGACAACTGCAACAAAAAATAGCTGGGCATTGTGGCAGGTGCCTGTAGTCCCAGCTACTTGAGAGGCTGAGGCAAGAGAATCACTTAAGCCCAAGAATTTGAGGTTGCTGTGAGCTGTGACGCCAGAAGCACTCTACTGAGGGTGACATAGTGAGACTGTCTCAAAAAGAAAAAAAAGAAGATAAGGAGTTGTTCCTTTGGCCATATATATATGTGAATCTACAAGAAAGGTGATATTGTAGACATCAAGGGAATGGGTACTGTTCAAAAAGGCATGCCACACAAATGGTATGTTGGCAAACTGGAAGAGTTCACAGTGTTACGCAGTATGCTGTTGGTGTTGTTGTAAACAAACAAGTTAAGGGCAGGATTCCTGCCAGGTGGATTAATGTTCGTATTGAGCATATTAAACACTCTAAGCCGAGAGAGCTTCCTGAAATGTGTGAAGGAAAATGATCAGAAAAAGAAGGAAGCCAAAGAGAAAGGTACCTGGATTCAACTGAAGCTCCAGCCTGCTCAACCCGGAGAAGCTCACTTTGTGAGAACCAGTGGAAGGGAGCCTGAGCTGCTGGAACCCATTACCTACGAATTTATGCCCTAATAGGCATACAGCATAGCATGCAGGAGAACCAAGAGAACCAAGTGAGCAGGAGCACAAAGTGTTGGAAACCGTTTCCCATGAATTCATGCATAATAGGTGTACAGCATAGCGCACAGGAGAACCAAGAGAACCAAAGGAACAGGAGCATAGAGTGCTGGATCGTATTCCCCATGAATTCATAGCATAGTAGGCATAGGAAGCTTTGTCACATTCAAGGGAAAGGCACCTCCCCAAGCTGCTGGAAACTTTTCCCTATGAATTCAGGGCATAACATGTATTAAAAATAAAAATGTTTCTCTTCACTGACTAAAATTGTGCTATTCCCTTCTCCAAAGAAGTAGTTAAAGTACATTTTAATAATGTCCTAAAAAGAAAAAGTCCTAAATTTTCACCTTCCTAACTACTAAATATACTCTTAAAATTAAACCAGATGGCAGTATGGTACAGGGATTTTCTGACAAAAGCAAAGGGGGTAAAGAGACACGAACTTGCATATTTGCTTTGGTGCTGTATTTCCAGTCTTGGTACTTGTTAGTGTTCACAAAAGGGCCCTGTGTCATGGTGGGAGTACAGTACGTGATGTCCACTTAACCCTGGGGTGACGACAGATGGAAAAAGTCCTGGGCCAGATGAGCATGAGGACTGCCTCATCTTCAAACTTTGTTTTCTCTCCTCAGTGAATATCAAATTCTTGGGTGTATAACTTCATGTTCAAATTGTTATTAGGGAATTGGCTGAAGACTTCAGATGAAATAACATCCTTTTTCTATACTTACATGATACTCGATTCTTTCTTTTTAAATATACAAATATATATTTGCTTTGGGGGCTAAGGATAATTTTTATATTTCTCTATAGTTAAAAAAATGATACTCAATTCTTATAGCAAAACAATTTTAATTAAGGTAGTTACAAATAATTAATAACATAGCATAATTATAAATAAAGACTATTTTCACAGAGGATTTCAATCATAAATGAATAATTTTAGAACATGAATGCCTCCAGCTAGATTGAGAGATCTATATACTATCCAAGGCCTGTTTTTCCTATGGGATGAGGTAATCTAATATCTCGGGCAATCTAATTACTCTTTGGAACAGCCCTCTTGCCAGTCCTGGAGACTAATGTGTGCGTTTTGTGTATACATAGCATCTAGATAGATGTGAAAATAACAAGAAGTGGTATTCTCCTAGAGACTATTTATAATCAAAGCAGTAATAGAAATTTTGGTGATAATTTAAATTTTTGCCAAAATTTTAATAGCTTCTCTCAATAGCTCAATGGCTTCTCTCAATGAAAACGTCCTTAAAGACATATAAACTGATGAGCTTGAGGAATCAGAACAATTCGAGAGCAAAGAGGAAATTGTTTCTTGTGACATATAAAAAAGTACTTACCTTTGTGGAATATAGAACATGTGTTGAGGAGGTGGTTTATAAAGGACTCCTTCATACACAGGCCAGAGCCCACTTAATATTCTGAAGAGAGAACTTTTCCCACAGCCATTGGGACCAGTTATCAAAAGATGCATTCCTTCTCGAACCTAAAGTAAAAAGTAAAATTACCAACTGCAGTATTCAAAAATGAATTCTTCTGGTGTCATTTAAAAGTTATTTATTTAAAAAAAAACCCTTTCAAACATGTGATCACCTAGGATGGGCAAGAAAGCAAGAACATATAAATCAAGGTCGAGAATGGTAAGTTTGGCTTTTGACTATTCTCTGAAGCTAAAAGCATCATAAAACAATTTAGTTCCAAAGAAAACGTATCTTGGCATGAGCATTGCCTTTCCAAAATTTTATTTCAGTTTTTCTTATTAGACACTACACACATATGGAGAAATACCGCTGAATGGGAGGCAAGACAATTCACAAAAAGTTAAATTAAAATACATTAAATTGCGTTTTATTTATATTAATAATAATTAAATTTATAGTGAGTTCAAATACAACTGAAAGTCAACTGGAGTTATTAGCTACAAAGCACAGTTATCCAAAGAGCCAGCTGGGTTGTTTAATTTTGTACTTCAGCAGTCTGAAATGTTACAGAAATTACAAGAGCCCATCAAGAGAGAGAAGATGATTCTAATTCTGCTTTATTCACAGATGGAGAAAATATATTTACCAAACCAAAGACAGAGAAAAGCAAGAAGACTGTAATTTATTCTTATGTCTAGGGATGTATTAAAACACACACATATATAGAATATCATATATAATATATACGTGACTATTATATATGCTTATAATATTAATGTATAAAACAAAGATTATCTGTTATCTATTGGATGCTTGCCTTTATCGTCTATCTTCCTTATCACTTAAATTTAAGCTGTTAAATTTCATGAGTTCCCACTCCACACAGATAGGTTGCGGAAGTTGTGTTACCAAGGTACTTAAAGGGTATTGTGAAGAATAAACAATAGGAACATCTTTTAAATTTTTGTTTTACTCCTACCAAGAAGAAATGATATTGTAAAATCAGTGATAAAACATGCAATATGAAAGCATGAGAGTCATAAATTTACAGGATGTCTGTAGGCATAGCTGTATGTGGAAAGGGTACAAATAGCTAAGTATCAATAATGTACAATGTATCCCACTAAACACACTAAGATGAAAGAATATTATATTGCTAACATCCCAAGAAAATCCTGGGAAGTACCTAGAAAGAATGTGTGATCTGTTTGAGCTCTTTCACTAGAGAGAGGCCAAGGAAGTTTAATTTGTGGAACCATAAATATTTTCCAAATTATGTTTTAAAGGTATATACCACAGTGAAAAGCACATTCACAAAATATTTTAATAGGGTCATTCTTTACTAGGAATTCTCACAAATTTAACACATTTTGAGTGGTAATTAAAGATCTTTTACATCAATGTTAATACTTTCTTAACATAAGTTCTTTGATGCTTAGTAAACAGTGAGTGTGAGGCAAAAAGAATTCTCACACTTACCGAATTTTCTTGGGCAAATGATTTTTTTTTTTTTATTTAATTCTGAAGGCTAAGAAAGAGATGGGAATCTTTAACTTGGAGACTTGTTTATTTCTCAATCCAGACAGAGGAAACAAAACTTTATGTCATATTTTAGGGACCTGAGAATTTAAACATAATTCCCTATCTGATCCAGAAATAAATAATTATCATAAAAGTATATTGTATTGGGTTGGGGTCAGGACTCACATTATAATCCCAACCCTCTGGAGGCCAAGGGGGGAAGACTGCTTGAGGCCAGGAGTTTGAGACCAGCCTGAATAAGAACAAGACCTCGACTTTACAAAAAAAAAAAAAACAATCAGCAGGGTATGGTGGCACATGCCAGCTACTCAGGAAACTGAGGCAGAAGAATTGCTTAAGCCAAGAAGTTTGAGGTTGCAGTGACCTACGATGACGCCACTGCACTCTAGCCTGGGCAACAGAGTGTGACTCTATCTCCATAAAAATAAATAAATAAATACATAAAAAAATAAATAAAACATAAAAGTATATTATAATAATGTATACCTTTGTAGAACTTCAACATTTATAAGATATTTTCACAGGATAAAGTATTTTTAGTTCATTGTATATGAAAGAAACTCAGCTCTAAATTTTTCTGTGGACAATGTGTGATGTATCTACAATATAGTTGGTAGGCAGAATTTAAGACTTATACTCTATTTATTTAATAAATGGAGCAACCAGAATTGATACTATAACCCCATTTGCCCCAAAAGACTCACTTCTACATTAAAGTCATAAATTACAAATTGTTAAACTACTAATAAATAAATATTTCATGTATGCTGTAAGTTCCTAATTGGCACTTATGGTCAGATCAAATAATTAAAACCATTCCATAGATCTATGAATGGAAAAATGAACATGGATCTATGTTAAAACATAGATTTCTCGTAAATTTGCTAATACAGAATTTTCTCTTGTTCAGTGCCTCTGATGTTCTCCTTTCAACTTCTAACAACCCCATCTATTTGCAAACATATCTTTAATAATTAAACCATAAAGGTCCACATTAAAATCATTGGCACATATATTGTCAAGTTTGTAATTCTATTATCAAGTCAAATCATGTTTTTCTTTGAGCTAATAAGCTCAATTGCCTAATGATTGCTGATAAATAATTTTGTAATTGAACTTCAAAATGTAATTTTTAATTTTATACTTCCAATCAGGGACTCAAGTTTATTAGATATTTTTACTTCTTAGTTTTTTATAATCAAAGCATAGGATAGTAGTAACAAGTTATTCTCAACAGAATTAAAAACTTAAATTCCAATCCATGAATCTTCTGATTATTTTTCATAATAGTAAGTGTAATAATTTAAAATAGAAATTGAAGTAAGAGAACGTGTATTAACAGAATTAAACTTTGCTAATGACCTCTACCCTGAACTTCTAGTAAATATATTACAGTAAAGGCCTGTAGTTTTTTAGTAATTCCTACAAGGAAAAAAATTTAAAATTTATTTCCAGATACTAATGTCTAAGGACATTCCCTCTTGTTCCCAAATGTTACCTTTTACAGGCTCTCAGTGCCCTGTATTTTGATTTTCAAACTGGTAATAAAGAAGTAGGAATCAAATTTCTCTTTTCTCTCTGCTTTCTGAGGAAGTAACTGCCTCTGTAATTGAGCCACTGTGCATACCTTTCTTGACTCCCCTCCTTTCCATATGCTCCTCCAAGTATTTAATATAAGGTACATGAATTCTGAGTTGTTTTGTATGAGTGTGATGGCAACAATCAGAAGATTCTTGAATATCATCTTACTTTGAAGTTTAGCTTGGAAGCCACCACTTCTCCTGCTGGTGTAATTATGGGAACATTTTCACAAATAATTCCATGATCCACATCAATAACTTTTCCTATAACCAAGGAAAAGTTTAAGTTACAAAGCTATCGCATGTTGCTGATTAATGGAGCATAACAGATAAACTCAATTATAAAGATAAAAAAATTCTAAAGATGACTCACAGTAATAAATCCTAAAAACAAATGTAAATATAGACATCCATATATGAAGCAAAGTTTAATGTGTATTTTTTGGCATATTCATTTGGAAAATATTTCTGAGCATCATTATTTTATAATAATTGAGCATCATTATAAAAGCTACACTAAACTTAATCTGATATAATCCGGTCATACATTTTTTTGTTGGTTTGTTTATTTGTTTTCCGTAACAGAGTCTCACTATGTCACCCTCGGTAGAGTACCATGTCGTCACAGCTCATAGCAACTTCAAACTCTTGAGCTTAAGTGATTCTCTTGCCTCAGCCTCCCAAGTATCTGGGACTACAGATACCCGCCACAACACCTGGCTTTTGTTTTTGTTGTTGTTGCAGTTGTCATTGTTGTTTAGCTAGCCCGGCCAGGTTCGAATCCCCAGCCGGGGTGCATGTGGCTGGCACCATAACTACTGTGCTACGGGTGCTGAACCCCCAGTCCTACCTTTTATAAAAGTACTTAATTGCCCTAAGTTAACTTTTCCTACAGGAAAAAAAAAAGTGCGACCGAAAGGAAATTAAGACATGGAATAATATAGTTTAAAAAATATTTTAAATATAAAATGTTTTGAAAACCCAACTCAAATTTAGAAACAGGATAATGAACAATGTAACATGTTCTAATTGTATTTCTTAGCTGAAGTTTAAAAGCAATCCATTCATTCTGACTTATGTGCAGTTTCCAAAATAATTCTGGAAATTTTGTCATAAATAAAATTAGCATAACATTAGTTTTTTAAAGTTATGTTAGTCATCCTTCACACTGCAATGCTAATTTTAGGAATTGCTGTTTCTTTTGTTGTTGTTGTTGTTGCAGTTGCCATTGTTGTTTTAGCTGGCTCAGGCTGGAACTGAACACGCCAGCCTCAGTGTATGTGGCCGGCGCCCTGCCCACTGAGTTATGGGTGCTGCCCAGGAATTGCTGTTTCAATAGTGCTGGTTATCTAAATATTGACAAAATAAATACTTACATATAGAAAATCATAAAAACATTTGAGTTTATACCTTTGATTGTCAATGTGTCAGTGAGAGGTAATTCTACAACAGCTCCATTCTTGCTATGGTTTTCAGTCTCCTGAACAACAGCGGTTCTCTTATAAATGCCTCTTTTTACTTCATCAAAGACCCAAAACATATTGTACACCCGAGCAGTATAGCCTGCTAATTCAGTGACCTAAAACCAACACAGAGATAAAAGAGTTAATATACCTAAGGCAAGCTTTCAAATAAACATGTAATCATATATGCTTCTTGATTTAATGCTGAAGGTACTAACTATATCATTATACATGAGAAATAGATAATAAATCTGAAAACTAAAACAAATGGCAATAAAACGTCACCAAAAGAGCAATACAGCAAGATTTCAATGTAAGTTTGATTGGAATTGCAAAACATAAAAATTATTCATTCAAGTCAGAGATCAATATGAACTATAAAGAGTTTAGAATATTAGTAAGACTTGGATCCCTCAGTCAAATTTCTGATTTGGCTTGTCTACATGATAAATTGTATTTCCAGAAAATTAAAAATTTTATGAAAAGTTGAAGGTCATTTGATGAAATTATGTCCTTTATTTTTTGCACCTTTTGTCTATTTCAAAGAGAAGATTTGAAGGAGAAGAAAAGCATCCTTTTTTTTCTTATTATGGAATGAATGTTTCTGAGCCAAATTGTCAAAATTTCTATATTTGGCCAGAGAAAATACCCATGCTGGAGGAAACCAATATGGAAAGTGCACTCAGTGAAAAGCTTCAAATCCTTCTCAATACAAATTCTACAATCCAGCTTCTTTTAACGCCAAACATGATTTATATGCCCAAAGAAAACCATTAAATATATTACTGTTTTCTAGGTAAGATTATAAGATAAGAAGAGATGAATCTCTGCTTTTGTTCATAAGGCTCCATGGAATTGTGCCTGATCCTGTTCTGCCTGCTGTCCAATTTGGGCTAACCTCCTGCTGTTCTACTATTAAGAAAACACCTTGTAATCAGGGTGAGGGTGATTCATCTCCTATCAAGACCATCTCTCGGAATTAAAAAGAATGCACAAAACTAGGGACTGGCGTTAACAAACAAAGCATGTCAGTAGTAAATGTTACTTAAATTATGGAATAATGCAACAATGCTGACATCTCTCTATGACTTTCGTGGGTGCAAAACATAAGCAGCAAATGCAAATGAGTAGAAATTATTGTTAAAAGCCTTCTACTTCATGTCTCTCCTGAGTGAGAGATCAGTAATCACACGATTATTTCAGTTCTAGATGTTAATGTTATCGCTATTTACAGGATAATTTCTAAAACGTTAGGTAGAAGAAACACTTGAGTTCCCAAGTAGAGGAAAACAAAGCTCTGGATTTAAAAAAAAAAAAAAAAAGGATTTTAAAGAAACTTGGGCAAATGTAAATATTCGCACAGAAAAAAAGTCCAAAATCAAAAGCATAGGTCAATTCAAGAAAACAAGGAGTTAATAGATAGGAATGGACAGTGGCACAGGCAGGGAGGATCTGAAAAATATTAAGAACATGCCCATGGACAAATTACTTTGGGGTATAAGACAAGACAGGGGATTTTCCCTAGGACCCTAACTCCAAAAAAGGAAGCGTGGTCCACCTGGAGTTGGCAGAGAAGGCATGGTGGGAGCTTTCATGTGTATCATGGTACAAGACGTTTTATTTTTATTTTTCTTAATTTTTTTTTTTTTTTGAGACATAGTCTCACTATGTCACCCTTGGTCTCACAGCAACTTTAAACTCTTAGGTTTGAGTGATTCTCTTGCCTCAGCCTCCCAAGTAGCTGGGACTACAGGCGCCCGCCACAATGCCTGGCTCTTTTTTTGGTGTTGTTGTAGTTGTCATTGTTGTTTAGCTGGCCCAGGCTGGGTTTGAAACCGCCAACCACAGTGTATGTGGCCGTTACCACTAAGCTACAGGCACCGAGCCTATAAGACTTTTTAGAAGTCAACCTTGTATGACAAAAGCAGATCTAGGCAAAGTAAAGTATGCAATCATTTTCTGAGTTGGAGATAATCTAGAAAAAGTAATTGACATGCTTTCTGTAAATTAGATAGCAGAGTATTCTAATGTGAGATGAACAAATCTCTATTTGCCATTAATTTTAATATTATATAATTTATTACTTTAAAAAATCTATCTGAAAGACTGTGTCTCCAGGTTATCAAAATTACTTTTTTATTTTTTTAATTGAGTTGCTTGGGACATGGCCCTTATCATCTAATTTTTCTTAAAAAAATAAATAATTCAACAAATCAGTTTTTGTAAACTAAAAAGTTGTCAGAAAATCACAACATGGGTAACTTTTATATAGTTTCTTTAAGGTTGATTTAATAGGCAGTTAAATTTATAATGATACAGGAGGATTGCTTAGGCCCAGGAGTTTGATGTTGCTGCATGCTGTGATGCCATGGCATTCTACCCAGGGTGACAGAGAGAGACTCTTTCTCAAAAAAAAAATAAAAAAATTATAATGATGCTCTGGCAATTTATAATGATATGAAAGTCACAAGAATTATTAATGGTGAACATGACTTTCATGGGAATGTTATATAACATCTGATTGGAATAAAGTGATTTTAATTTTAACACATGGTATCTGTGGGTCTTTTTACTATTGTTTCAATAAATATTTACTAACCAAGTATCAACATGAATATTAGTGATATAAAGATGAGTAAGACAGTTCCTGCTTTCAAGGAGCTCAGGGTCTGGTGTGGGAGACAGACAATTATAATGTGGTAAAGTGCCAGATGAACACAGTGATGAACAGAGAGGGAAAACTGAAAGTCTGCAGGGAAGGCAGGAAGAATGTGGAATGGTTAAAAAGTTTTATCTGCAGTTGGCGAGACTTTATCAATGAAGGATGGGCAAAAGGTTACAGATATATAATTAATATTATCATCTAGCATTTACCGAGGGTTTAATATGTACTGTTTTCAGCATTCTCCATGCGACAATTCTCAACAACCCTGCAAAGTCAGTGTTCCCATTATCCTCGCTTTAGAAAGGAGGAACCAGACACAGGCGAAGTCACATAATTTGTCGATACTGAAGCAAGAACGTAAATTTAGGCATCCGCACCTGAGGGTTTTTTCAAAATTTAAATACAAATATGTCACACATACAGATAGAAAAAGAGGAGTAAGAATTGACGTATAAAAATTAAAGGGTATTCCCAGCATTACACTTGGGAGTTGCTGCCCTTAATCTTGACTACATTCGGCAACTCTTGGGAAAGAAAGGATATGTTTTTAAAATACTAAGTATATCTGGTAATTTACATTTTGATTGATCTTTTTTTTTTTTTTTGAGATAGAGTCTTACTATGCCACCCTTGGTAGAGTGCCATGGCATCCAGCTCACAGCAGCCTCAAACTCTTGGGCTTAAGTGATTGTTTTGCCCTAGCCTCCCAAGTAGCTGGGACTATAGGTGTCCGCCACAAAGCCCGGCTATTTTTTGTTGTTGTTGCAGTTGTCATTGTTTAGCTGGCCCAGTTTGAACCCACCAGCCTTGGTATATGTGGCTGGCACCATAACCAATGTGCTATAAGCGCCAAGCCTACATTTTGATTGATTTTTATAAATTTTATTTTAATCAAATTAACAACAAGTAATGCAACACCAGCCTAGGCAACATAGCAAGATTTCATCTCTATAAAAAATATTTAAAAAAAAATTAGTCCGGCCTGGTGGTGCATGCCTGTAGTCCTATCTACTCAGAACACCGAGGTGGGAGGATCACGTGAACCCAGAGGTTCCAGCTTGGGTGACAGAGTGAGACCTTGTCTCTAAAAAAGAAAGAAGAAGAAAGAAATGCAAGTACCTCTTTATATGAAGACATAATCCTTTCAATAGCATCAGCTCCTGAGGCCAGTAAATTTCGAGCAGTGGTAAAGGCTTCTGTCCGTTCGCTAACCATAGCTTGTTTTTGGCCATCCTCTAGATCTAAAAGCAAATTACAAAACTACTGAGTTTTTTCAAGTAACAAAATGTTTTTTTTCATACAACTAAATTGTGGCTAAAACAACCACATATTGATTTTACGCAATTTTCTAGAGACACAATTATTTGAAATATAGTATTTGTACCAGATTTTGTTAAAGCTTCCTGTTGTTTAGTTATTTTTCTAAAAGGAGATTTAGGATAACTAAATCTATAGGAACTAAGACCATTTTCATTTCCCATGCTTTTGACCCTTTCCATATCCAACTTTCTGCTCCTAGCAGGGAGCAATAAAATGCTACTGGGCAATAAAAGATCAATGATCTGGCCAAAAAATACTACTTCCCTGAATATAAACAAACGTTCATGGCTGGTCTCTTTAAAAGAAATGCCTTTTTCAAACATTCTTCACACCACTACAATTCAGTTGCCCCCTACATATGCCACTCTCTGTGAATCCTCTGGTATTTGAATATGTAATTTCTTCTACACTTGATCTTAGCCAAATGGCTGGGAAGTGATACATAATTTCTTCTGACTTTAATACACATATACTTCTCTTCCTTTTTTTGCCTCTTTCTCCATCAGGAGTTAACTCTTATAGTACAAGTTTTCCTTAAAATCCTTATCTGGCTCTTTTAGTGGACTATAATTTCCTTGAAGGTCAATATTGTGTGCTTTGTTCTTTATTTCTAGTATTCAGCATAGTATGTACTGAATGCAGGAAATGAGTGAATGGACAGATGACTGGTGAATATACTAAAATACTGTCAATGTAGAATTATGGCTAAGAGTAAGGAGTCAGCCAGATGAATCCAGTTTTACTACTTATGGGCAGGTAGTAAGGTAAGTAAGTCAAGATTTTTTTTATCATCTCTACACCTATTTTCTCATCTGTAAGATTAAAGACATAATAGTACATGTACTACACCATCTCAAACAACCCTATCTCTTATGGCTATAAGGGTTAAAGGCGAAAATCAAATGAAGTATTAGTCCAATACATGGCCCACCGTAAATGCCCTAAGTGTCAGCAGTCATTATTTTATCTAGTTATTATTGCCATTATTGAATATCTACTCAGTTTTAGTGTTATTCTTCACAATTCTCTTCTTAAGGTTGTTGCATTATTCTTTCCATCAATTTTATTCTGTATTTGATCATTTTGTAGATTATCTTCAAAATTCCAAATTAGATATCATTTAAAGAAGAAATTAGCAATGATATCGATATCCACAGGCCCATTTTGACATTTATTTCTCTCCAATTTATCTCTCAGGGTTTTCCCCCATAACAATGCAAATTTATAATTTATACCCCTAATTATAAATTATAAATAATTTACAATTACTAGATATTTTATCTTTATTTGCTTATGGACAGCTAAGCTGATTTTGAAAGAGAGCCATACACAATATAAGGTAAAAGTGACCCAGCAGATATTTATTGAATACCTAGATGTACAAGAAATTAGGCAAGACACAGGGATACTTGTGATTTTCAGACTCTTTCCTGAGGAAGCTTATAGCTTGATAGAAGAGAGGAGGCAAGCTCCCAAACAACTATGCGGGGTGGCCTATGATGAGAATTAATATGAGCTGTTCAGAGGAGGCAAAATACTCTGTGGAGGAGTAGACTTTGAGGGATTTTGAATAATTTCGAGTAATGCTAACAGAATGACAAATCAGGCCAGTTATAATATGGGCTGGTTCTAGGCACTTCCTTCACTGAGTACCAGAATCCCATGAGTTCATGGAGATCTTTTCCCATAGTTAAATCAGTTCTCTCTGAGCCTTATGTTTTAATCATTGCTCTAGATAACTACTGTTAGTTCCACTGAAGTGAGTTAGTTTCCTTGAAGAAGAAGGAAAAAAAGACTGATGAACACTGGTCTAAGTGAGGAGTCAAAGACACGTTTGGATAAATAGACTGGGAACGGAATGTAGATATTCTTACGGAAGTTTAAATGTGTGATAAAATTTAGATAGTCACACACACACAAAAAGGCATCAAAATAGTGAGTTGTTAAATCAGCTAAAATGCTAAAAATAGTTTTGGCTTATAGTGAATCTAGCTGACTATCTAAAGCAATTATGAGATTTTATGAATTTGGGTTAAAAGGGATTTGAATGGTAGTTTTCACTGACGGCCTCTGTTAAGAAGGAAAAAACATTTGCACAGATGGAGTGGTGCTTTATATGGCATGGTAATTTCCATGATTCTTTGGCAGATTAATACCATAGGGTTTACTTCATGTTTTTAGCAAGAAAACAACAAATAGCTTCCCACAGATTTCATGTGACTTTTATTCTACTGGTCGTTCTTTGGCAGGTACTGTGAGAACACTGCCAGAAGTATTTTGTCATGCACACAACAGCCAACTGCCTGACCTTTGTGATAAGGCCAGATTCCTTAGTGTCAGAGCTATAAATCCATGACCTAGAATACTAATCAGCATAGGGCAACACATTTTATTGTCCTCACCAAATATTTTAACTACTTATGTCAAAGTTCTTCACTGGATTTAATACTTCATCTTATACCTATTTGTTTTGCAGCTATTGCTCTAATGGTGATAAGTATATACTGAAAATTGGTCATATCTCTTGCTCTTTCACTGAAAAGGTGAGAAAGAATTTTAAAACTAAGGTTATATCATTATGCATTTGGCATAATCCTTAGAACTGTACAACATGAAGACTGAACCCTAATGTAAATATGAACTTTGGTTAATAATGTATAAATACTGGTATCTCAGTTATAATAAATGTTCCACACTAATACAAGATATAAATAGTAGGGAAAAACTACAGGGAAGAGAGGGTATTTAGGAACTCTGTACTACCAATCAATGTTTTGCGAACCTAAAACTGCTGTAAAGAAATAAAGTATATTAATTTTTTTTTTTTTTGAGACAGAGCCTCAAGCTGTCACCCTGGATAGAGTGCTGTGGCATCACAGCTCACAGCAACCTCCAATTCCTGGGCTCAAGCGAGTCTCCTGCCTCTGCCTCCCAAGTAACTGGGACTACAGGCGCCCACCACAA
>CAUYRH010033822.1:0-44750 GCA_963574655.1 Perodicticus potto | reverse complement strand
CCCCCTAGAGTTTTTCCAAGGACTCATAGAGTGCTACTGCTTGTGAAACTGGGAACCTTCTCGGTGTGGTGGGGTTAAGTGGCTCTGTCTTATTTTCAGCTGGTCTTTGTCTTACCCTAGAGAATCTGTTACTCTGGATTGCAGTATTGCCTTTATCTGACTATTCTAGTAGGAGCCAGAATGCCAAACCACGTGAAGATGGAGATGATATTTAGCTGATGTGCATCACTTCATCTGTATTAGTTACTAATACTGACATACTTCCATTTGGGGACCCTATTTCTTCTCCAAAACCTGGATCTTCCAGTTTCTTCCAGGGAGATGGTCTAGATGCTTAAAGATTATATGAGCAATAATAGCCATATCCCAATCTAGAGTTTCCTATTTGGTCAAAATATCCACTGTGGACGGGATTAACAACAAGAGAATAGAAAGTTTGATCAGCGTGACTAGTCTTATCCTCACATCACCCAGTGTCTCCCGGAGAAGGGAGTGGGTAGTCTCCCTTGGTAGCTGTCAATATCAGACAGGCCCGAAACATCATTTCTTCATTAAATACTTACTGAGCATACACAGTGGATTGGATACAATGCTACTATGTGGAGAAAGAAGGGAAAGTACGTATACTTCATTTGTCATCTTTAGTAACTTCATGATTAACTTTATGCCACATGGCTTTAAAATTGTCACTAGCAGGAAGTCAGGCAAGCCACAATACCAGTAAAAAAGACACTGGATTGCAGTTGTTATCAAAACAAGAATCTAGTTCTTTTACACAACTCTGTTCTCAACACGTAATAATTTCCGGCATATGGTAGGTGCTCAATAAATGTAACTACCTTTCTACCTTATCACTTTATCCTCGTTCAGACCAGTATATCTATTCCTTGTATCCACCCTTCCACAACTGAGTGGCTGCCACTCAGGATTATGTCCTATGGCAGCTAAGATTCAATCAGGGAAACCAAATCACTAAGATACAAGTGTGGGGGGGAGGAGTTGGGGGTGCTTATTCATCCAAGTTAACGGAAATTGGACTTCTGCAACTGTGAGAGCTGGTTAAGCAGTCCCGGTAAGAATATTTTTTTCAGTCCTGAAGTCCCCAAGCCAAACAGCAGGGAAGAGACAGTGGATGTAAAGTGAGAGTGAGCACGGACTAGCCAGTGGGCACAGGCACAAGCCCAAGTCTCTGATCTTGATGGCATGGATGTCTTGTAGAAACCTAGGCTCTTCGTCACAGCTAAACATACAACCTGGCTTAGGAACCTGAGAAACTGAAGGAGAATCCAGAGGGATGGGAGTGAATGCAGACCTTGACAATGAAGTAAGCCAGTAGATAGGCAACAGTGTGTTTCAGCCATAAAATGACTGCTACGACCCTCCCAGATTGCAAGACTCATGAACAGTCTCTCATAGTGCATCCTAAGCAGAAATATACAGGAAGAAAACTCTAGGAAATGTAGTTTAGCCTACCCAAAGTGACACTCTACAGGACCACCCTTATATCCTATTTAATTTCATTGCAATACTAGGTGGAAAATATTATTTCCACTACACAGATTGAGAAATTGAGTCAGGAGGGTTTATGATCTCATAGTTATGGGTACAGTTGGGACTTAATTAAAAAGCTCCCTTGCCCCTCCAGCATTACAGGGAAAAAAATCTAAACTGAAAGAGAATGTCAAATCTGCTTTAGGCATCAAGATAGGCAGAGCCAAATACAATTGCAGGAGGCATAATTCATACATAATATAATGTAACCATGTCACTAGAATTGTGTAACACAATGGTTCTGAAGTCAGCAGACCATTTGCTAGATTTTTTAGCTATACAGAAGCTGCAGATACTGGCACCAGTTTTCTTTTTTATTTCAAAGTATTACAAGGGTACAAATGTTCTTGATTACATGGATCAATTCTGTAATGCTTGAGTCCGGGTTATAAGTGTGCCCATCACCTGGATAGTGTGCACAGTTCCCCTGAGGTAGGTTTTTGCCCATCTCTGCTTCCCACACCCCCCTGTAGATTTCCACTGAGTTTTATTTTCATCTATACACATGTGTGTGCATCATTTAGTTCTAGTTTAACAGCAGGTACATGTGGTGTTTGTTTTTCTATTCTTTAGAAACTTTACTTAGGGTAATAGTCTCCAATTCCAATCGAATTGTTGCAAAAGGCCTTACTTAATTCATCCTTTTTCATATCTGAGTAGTATTTCATAGAATACATATACCACATTTTGTTAATCCACCTGTGAATTGATGGGCACTTCAATTGATTTCACATCTTTAGAATTGTGAATTGCACTCCAATAAACATTTGAGTGCAGGTGTCTTTGATAAAATGGCTTATTTGCTTTTGGGTATATACTAAGTAGTGAGATTTCTGTATCAAATAAAAGGTAGGTCTACTTTTAATTCTTTGAGGAATCCCCATACTGTTGTCCATAGAGATTGTGCTAATTTGTAGACCTACTAACACTATATAAATGTTCCTTTCTACATCCATGCCAGCATTTATTGTTTTGGGACTTTTTAATAAAAGCCATTTTAACTAGGCCAAGATAATAGTACTCATTGTGGTTTTAACTTACATTCCACTGATTAGTGACACTGAACATTTTTCATATATTTACTGGTCATCTATCTTATTTTGAAAAGCTTCTATTCATGTCTTTTGCCCACTTTTTAATGGGATTGTTTGATTTCTTGCTATTTGCCTGAATTCTTTGTACATTCTGGTTATTAGCTCTTTATCAGACGTATAGCTTGCAAATAGTTTCTCCCATTCTGTAGGTTGTCTGCTTCATCAAGTACCATTTATTAATTTTTATAATTTGTGATTGCCATTGGTGTCTTCTTCATAAATTTCATAAATTTTTTGCCTTGGTCAATATCTAGAACATTTTTTCTAGTGTTCTCATGGTTTCATGCCTTATATTTAAGTCTTTTATCTATCTTGAGTTAATTTTTGGTTGGTATCCACTGTTAGAGAGCTGGCATTCCCTTTGCGGGGGGTGTCCTTTCACTCTGAATTTTCGTATTTGCAGAGTAGCTGACTCCTTTTCATCTGGAGCAGCAGCTATTGCTTCTAAATATCGGATTTTCATTTTTTTGAGTAGTGCTCCTCACCTTCCTGATTTGTATGGGTATTTTTGCAGCTATGTTGGGTAAGAACCTTTGACTTTGCTTATGAGTACCTTGATGGCGACCTAGGTTCTGCATGGATGTCTTGGTTATAGGTGTCCTTAGTGTGGCGGTTTTCTCAGTTGCTAGTTGTAGTCAGCCTGTAGCAGTGATGAGCTATTGGAGTGGGCAGATTTTCCCTCTTTGATGAGGCAGATAGAGGTCTTTGAAATCCTTATTCTTTCCACACCCTGTGATCTTAACAGTGTGAACTGTATTGGAGCACTCAGTTTAATCTCTGAGATGGTAGGTGGTGCTTGCAAGTAAAAATTAACCATAGCCTGTATGACTGAGTCAGTAGATGTTCTGTAAAGAGTTGTTAGGAGGTGGCCTACAAGACAGAATATGCTACAGTGTTGTTTGGGGGACTGTGAGCAGCTCCATCCCCTCCGGAGAAGCACTTGGATGCCCCAGGTGGTGAGGTTTGGAACTTCCAGGTGAGTCCTTATTCTTTGTCATAGCATAGACATGTGAGGAAGTGAGGTTGGGCATAGCTGGGTTGGGTGAGCCTGCCCTCAGACTCCACAAAAGCCATCCAGGTAGCTGTTTTGGCAGGGGTCAAAGATCTGCTTCTAACTTCTTGGGAAGGCCACCAGGGAAGGGCTAAAGTGGCCCCACCTAACCAGAAAGTCTGCTTGTGGAGGCGAGATCATCTGAGATTCACCATCTGGCTGTCAGGAGTGGGTTTCACTCTTCAACCTCCTCCCGTGATCTGTGGTCTCCCTCTCATATCTGCGGGCAGGCAGGAGCTCAGACTAGCTGAGATCTCCCACAATTGGGCTGTGGCTTGGAGTTTTGCCACTCAGGATCCTGGCCTAGGCCAAGAGCCCCATCTTCTTGGTGGTGATGGGGGTGGGGGTGCTCTGACAATATGCTACAGCTGGAACACAGACCACACTCTTCTCTTAGTTCTGGCCAGACGGGGACCCTTACCTCCCAAAATTAGTTCAGAGATCTTTCCTCAGTTCTCCAGTGCTAAATGATAAGAGATCTACGGGCATGGGATATGGCCTGTGGGCCTTCCCGCAGGTTGTGGGAGATCAATCCCTGACCATGTAAAGGTTAAGTGAACTCTGAACAAGTTAGGACAATTTCATGAATTGATCAACACTCACAAGCATTACTCTGATTTACATAGATTATTTACATGTTAATCAATCCTGCCCACCCAAAAATAAACACACACACCCACACATGAACTTTCTCTATAGGGAAAAAGCTGAGACCTAAAATGTTACCTGAATTTGTTTGCAGGTTTTGGCTGCCATTTGCTGCTAGTACTGTCACATCTGTGTTTAGCAGCCTGTCTAGAAGTGAAGTTCTTGATGACGATTAACTCTTGCAATAAGTCTCACCTTATTTTGAAAGGTGAGTCTCATACTGTCATATTAGCACAGCACGTAGCCACAGTTATTAGGAACTGTCCATCTCAAGTGCTAAGTAAGAACAGGAAGGAAATATCTGCTGTAAGCAGAAAGAATTGTTCCATTTATGGAAATGATGAATAGCTTCAAAAAAGCAAGGTCATTTATAACAATAGGTGTCAGAAGATTTGGTGCATGAACAATAGAATGAGCCTGATAATATCCGGAGGGAAAGGCTGACTTAGTGACAGGTGGGCAGTCATTCCCTGGGAAACTGCATTATTAAACATTTCTTGTATGAGACAAGCAACCCATTTACACAGTGCTAAGCTTTGAAAGAATCCCTCCACTGCTTCATCATAGCTAGGCTGGAAGAACAAAGGGGGAGGCAAAGGGGTGCATTCTTTTTTTCATCAACACACACCTTGTATTCATGGAATGAATAATGTATTTCACTCAAAAAATGGATAACCCATCCTTCTCACATCTCATGCACTCCCATTTGGGATAACCATTTCACTTGAAAAAATATAAATTCTTTTCAAGAATTTGATTTCATCATCCTCATTTGGAATCTTCCTAAGTCATATCTTTGCCTTGACTCTGTTAGGCATGAGAATGGTCTTTCTCTCAGATGTAGCTTTCATAAGGTGGGCCAGGAAAGGAAATTAAAACTCTCTCCCTTGGAAAACCAGTCTATGGATAGAACACCACCACTTTGCGACTTGTGTATTTTCAATCCACTACTGCAAGGCTGCTGGAGATTTCCTCCATTTTACATAAAAAAAAAAAAGATGTTCAAAGGGTCAAAGGGAACTGGAAGGATCTGTTCTATCTCACAACAACTCTAATATGAGAATCATTTTGATTTTGTCCTATTGTGATTTAAAGAGATTAAATGAGAGAAGGCTCATTAAATACACTGGATATAAAATTCCTCCGATGACATTTTTCCTTCCAAAGCTGACCTATGTTTGAAAATGTAAATAACATGGAGATAATGCAAAAGCATCTCTGGAAAGCATGCAGCGGACAGCAGAGATGTGATAAGCATTTGCTTATGGACCTTTTGGGCCTCAGGCCGGGACTTAATTGTAATACCTCCAAGCTCCCAAATCATTCCACCATAGAATTATGGACCATCAGCCCTGATAACCATAGTGCAATCTCTTTTCATGTATGTAGTAACTAATATTTAGGTTAAAGAACTTAGCCAAGGACACCCAGAGATATGGAAATCGTAGGCCAGGAACTTTCCACTCATTTTTCTATGTCCCTCTAAGTTAAGAGCTATAACAAGCTGGAGGTCTTTCAGATAAAAATAATTTATTATCTTTTTAGGGGAAATTAACAAATAGCCTTGAGGAAGAGCCCTGGACTCACTTTTCTACTCTAAGCTCATCCTTTTCCCTGCCCCTCTCCCAATTCTATAATGTAATTTTTCAGATATTTAAAACTCTTTTCAATTTGCTTCTGCTTCAAGAGACCAAGGAATATGCTGGTGTTCCAAAGCTACAGTATCTTTCTTCACTAACAGAGATGCCTGAATGACCACTGGCTTTTAATTTAAAGAACCAGATGGCAATGGTTCAAGTAGCATAGTCAGATCAAAATATAAGGCAGAGAGTCTAATTGTCTGTCAACTACTTTTCACACCAAACACCAGGCTTCTGATTTGTTTCTTGTGTTTATTCTGTATCCATCTCCTGACAATTAACCTGCAGGTACTAAATGTCTCTAATAGATGTCTAACCTCACATCAGGGTTTTTGGAACATTAGAATCCCCATATAATAAAAACACCGAAATGTTTAGTTTTTAACAGATTCATTGAGGTTTGATTGACATGCAATAAATAGAACATATTTAAAGAGTAAAATTTGATAAATTTTCATGTATCTATGAACCTGTGAAGCATCAGCACAGTCAAGATAGTTGTCTTAATCAGCTCTGACTGATACAACAGCACACCCTAGCTTGGGTGGTTTGAACCATAGACATTTATTTCTCAGTTTTGCCTGCTAGGTGGTCCAAGTGAGTTCTTGGTGAGAGCTCTCTTCTTGACTTATGTCACTTTTTGCTCACATGACCTCTTGGTGGATGAAAAGATAGAAAGAGATCTCTGTCTTCCTCTTCTAGGGGCATTATTTCCATCACAAGGATGCCATCCTCATGACCTAATTTAAACGTAATTATCTCTAAAAGTTTCCACCTCCAAATTGAAACCATTCTTATAAAGTTACTTAAAACCAAATTGCTGAGATCACAACTTTGCCTAACACAGGCATAAATCTTGGAAAAGCACAGCTAAGTATTAACCAGCTCTTGTCCCATAGCCCAGTTGCTTATAGCTATTTTACTGCTTGAGAGTCAGGTATCACTGGGTGGGATAATGGCTCTTGCCTGTAATCCTAGCACTCTGGGAGACCAAGTGAGACTCTGTCTCTTAAAAAAAAAAAATTGTTTGTTTGTTTTTGTCACAAAGTCTTGTGATTTCTCTAATCACTCCTACAGATTGCATCCTCATTGTTAAGAAACCTAACAGTGTTTTCAAGATATTTTCCAAAGGGCAGGGCTGATGCTAGCTGGTCCTGTGATTCCTGCTGAGAAACTCATCAGTCCAAGAATGCAGTTTCTATGTCTCAAAAGTTTCATCCTCCCTGACTTAGCCCATCATTTATGTGAATTCCCAACCCCTCTGCCTGCCAAATTTGCTTACAAAAGCTCCTCAGAGAGATGAATTTGACATTTTCCTTTCTTTTCCTCATTCAATTATCCAATGATTATTAAATTATTTCTCTGCTGCAACCCCTGCTCTCTCAGTGTATTGGGCTGTGATTACACAGTGGGAAAATAATCCTCATGGTCCTACAAAAAGATATCATCACCTTGAAGGCTAGGGCTTCAACAGATAACTTTTGGGGAAAGTCTGAACAAACATTCAATCCATAACAATAATGATATATCCAATGTTCCCAAAAGTTTCCTATATTTTTTATAGATTTTTACAAATAAAATCATATAGTATGTATTTTTTTTTGGTCATGTTTATTTCTTTCTTTCATTTCTTTGATAGTTACTTTGAGATTTTTCTATGTTGTTGCATATGTATTAAGAGTTCTTTCCTTTTCCCTTTTTTTTTTTTTATTTTGCTGAGTAGTATTCATTTGTATGTATATACCACAAATTTGTTTATATATTCACTGTAGGGGGCCATTTGAGTTGTTTCCAGTTTGGGGCAACTATAAATAAAGCTTCAGTGAACATGCATGTATTAATCTTTGTATAAATAGAGATGTTTTTTGTTTGTCTTAGGTAAATACCCAGGAGTGGGATGGCAGGATTATATGGTAGTTGTGTCTTTAACTTTTTAAAACACTGCCAATTCTATGAAACAATAAAAACTCTAATAGAAAGCATGGAGAAAACTCTTGATGGATATGACCTACAGAAAGGTTTTTTGAAGAAAACTTCATAGGCAATTACAGCAACAACAAAAATAAATGAATGGGACTTACTCAAGCTAATTCTGCACAGCTAAGGACACAATAATTAAAGCAAAGAGACAACTTTCAGAATAGGAAAATATATTTGCATATTATGAATCTAACAGAGGTCTAATAACCAGGACTTACAGAGAATTCAAACTAATCAACAACAAAAAAGCAAACAATCCCATTCATCATTGGGCTAGAGACATGAATATAACCTTCTCCAAAGAAGACAGATGAATGGCCTATAAACACATGAAAAAAATGCTCATCTTCCCTAATCATCAGAAAAATGAAAATCAAAACCATCTTGAGATATCACTTAATCCCAGAGAGAATAGCCCATATCACAATGTCCTAAGCTGCAAATATTGGCGTGGTTGTGGAGAGAAGGGAACACTTTTACACTCTTGGTGGGTTTGTAAACTAGTAGAGCCTTTCAGGAAAGAAGTATGTAGAGTCCTCAGAGAACTAAAAGTAGACTTTCCATTTGACTCCACAATCCCATTACTGGGTAAGTATCTACCCAGAAGAAAAAAAATTTTTTTATCATATGAACATTTGCACTAGAATGTTTATTGTAGCACAATTCATAATCTCCAAGATGTGGAATCAACCCAAGTAGCCATCAACCTAAAAATGTATAAACAAACTGTGGTACATGTATACCATTAAATGCTATTCATCCATTAAAAAAAGATGGAGACTTTACATCTTTTGTATTTACCTGGAGAGATATGGCAAACATCCTGCTAAGTAAAGTATCATAAGAACAGAAAAGCAAGTATCCAATGTACTCAATACTAATATGAAACCAATAGACGAAAAACTGCACTCCCACACAAGGGAAAAACACAACTACATCCAAGTAGGAGGAGTAGGGAGAAGTAAGGGAGGAGGGGGGGGTTGGTGTACTACCACCTAAGAGGCACAATATAAAAGTATATGGCACACCTTCTGGGTGAAGGGCTCGATTACAACTTAGACTCTACCTAAACAAATGCAAACAATGTAACCAAACTGTTCGTGCCCTTATATCAATTTGGAAAGAAAAAAAAGACCATCAATATCTTTTCCAAATTTACTAGACAAATTCATGATCTATCCATTAATGTTCTTCCACATCTTTGCTGCCATATATAAGAAATCTTTGCCTAACCCAAGATGACAAATATTTCCTTCTATATCTTATTCTAGAAGTTTAATAGTTTTATGTTTCACATTTAGAAAAATGTCCACTTTGTTAATTCCATACTTGATATTAAGAAATTGATCAAAATTCCTCTCCTTTTTTTTTTTTAAATATATGTATTTTATTATTCTTCATTACATTATTGCCCCCCCCCACACTCGCCCATGATAAGACAGAATTGGTTTACAGAAAAGAATACAGAAAACACCAAAGCTCCTGGTAGTGGGAGAGATTTCAAGTAGGGAGAGAGAAGCTCTCTCCATTCCTCTCCCGGTCTTTCCCCGTCTCCTCCTCTAGGCCTCTAGCCTCAGGGTATATATAGGTGTATGGGTTTCTTGGCCAGGAAACGAATGAATGCAGTCCCTTCCGCCGGGGGCAAGGTGAATGAGTGCATCAATGAATGGACACAGTCCATCCATGGAATTCAGGCCTAGGAAATTCACAAGAAACTGATCTAGGCATAGGAAATGGGGGTCATTTAGTCCCAAGTGTAAAGTGAAGGAGACACCAAGGCACAGGTGTCTCCTCAGCAGTTGTCCAGCCTTTTTGGCTATTGGAGCCTCTGGTGTATGCCCTACATTTCTTGTAAGCTAAAAGTTAGTTCTAATTAGCTTATTTGGGGCAAGGAAACTGCACATGAGGTATTTGATACTTCAGGCGTTATCACATCAAAAAACACATAATGTTTGGTGAGGCAATTTTCAAAAAACTTCATATTTTTTAAGCAAAATTATTAGTATTTTTCCCCTATATTCATTTGCCAGACATTTATCACTGATCAGGTCCAGAACCAGGCCCAGGGAAATGAGGAAATGAGTAAGACAAGTCCCTATCTCAAGTATTTCATGGTGCAGTTGGAGGTGACATATTTCAAGAGAACAATTAGGCAAGAAAAAGAAGCAAAATGTATCCAAAGTGAAACTATATTTGCAGAAGATATAATTTTACATATAGAAAATCATAAGGAATCCGCCCACATACACACACAAAACTATTAGAGCTAATAAAAGAGCTTAGGAAGGTGGCAGGATGCAAGATTGATATACAAAAACCAATTGTCTTTCTGTATATTAGCAAAGAACAATATAAATATGAAATTAAGAAAACAACTCTACCTATAATAGCATCAAAAAGAATAAAATAGGAATAAATATAGCAAAAGAATTATAAGAGTTGCACACTGAAAACTATTAAATATCATTGTAAGAAATTGGGGAAGATTTAAATGAATGAAAGAACATCCTGTGATCCTGCATTATAAGACTTAATATTGTTAAGATGGCAGTATTCTCCAAATTGTTTTGTGGATTCAACACAATCCTGATCAAAATCCAAACTGGCTTTCTTTTCGTCAGAAATTGATAAGCTGATTACAACTTCATATGAATTGCAAGAGACACAGAATGGCCAAAACAACCTTGAAAAAGAAGGAAAAAGTTGAAGGACTCATACTTTCTAGCTTCACCACCAGTTGCGTCAACCAAAAATGTCTTTAGACAGTGCCAAGTGTCTGATGGGGGCCAACATCAGTCACCCCCAGTGGATAAACATTGATGTAGATGAGCACCCAGGACCAGGCTTGGGTTTGCATCGACACTTCCTGTCTTATCTTATTAGTTAAAATCCAGTCCCATGATCTCAACCTAGCTGCAATGGAGGCTGGGAAATACACAGCCTTTCTGTTTGCCAAGGAATTGAGAAATGAAATGAGATTAAGTAAACTTTAGCAACTCTCTGCCAGGGAGGCAAACAACTCCAGCCTCTTCTTGAAATTCTCCTTTGGAGATAGAGAAAACCTGATTTATAAGATGATAAGGAGTCTCAGGATATAGCAAGAGAGGAGATTAAAGGCAACAGATAGTGGGCTCAGGTCAGCCTACTTCTGAGGACCAAAATGGTCATTATAATATGTAGAAGGTTTGTGCTCTGGGGATCTGTGATTGCCCATCAGTCCCTCACCCATTACCAATCCCATCATCATCCACATATTTGGCAGGCTTGGTCTTAGCTGGGCCTAGGGGAATCCAACACAGACCCTGTCCTTAGAGAATTCCTGGTCTGGAGGGAGACACAGACCTGTAAATGAGGATAAGGGCAGAGAAATGAGAGTCAAAATGAAGCTATGGGGACTGTGTTAAGTGTGTGCTCCACCAATTCCTATGTTGAGTTTCTAACCCCTAGTGTGGCTGGATCTAGGGTCTCTATGGAAGTAATTAAGGTTAAAAAGGTCATAAGGCTGGAGCCCTGACCTGATGGGATCAGTGCCTTTAATAGAAGAGACACCAGAGAGCTCTGTCTGCCTGTGTGTGCATGCTGGGAAATGCATGTTGGTACAGAGCATGATGGCAGCAATCTGCAACCCAGGTGGAGAGTCCTCACCAGACACCAGCCCTGCTGGCACCTTGGCCTTGCCTTCCAGACCAACAGTGAGAAAACAAGTTTCTGTTGTTTAAGCCATGCTTAACAACATGGTGCTTTGTTATGGCAACTCAGATGGACGAATACAGGCTGTATTCACGCATTAGTTCTGCTGCAACAAAGTCCCACAAACTGGGCTTAAAGAAATTTATTGTCTCATAGTTCCTGAGGCCAAAAGGCTGAAATGAGGTGTCAGCACAGTTATGCTCTCTCTTCTAGCTTCTGGTGGTTGCCAGCAATGCTTGGCGTCCCTTGGCTTGCAGCTACTTCACTCTAATCTCTGCCTCTCTAGTCACCTGGCTGTCTTCCTTCTGTGCATCTGTCTTCACATAGTGTTCTCTGTCTGTGTCTCTCTATAGTTCTTCTCGTCTTCTAATAAACTGTTTCACCCCATTTCAGTATTTTCTCATCTTAATAAGCCTTGAATGATATTTGCAAAGATCCTATTTCCAAATAAGGTCATATTTGCAGGCACCAGGGATTAGACCTTTCCCATGTGTTTTGGGGGGACATAATTCAACTCACAACAGGGGAGAGGACTGACTCTGCTTGGGGGTCAAGGGAGTGGTCAAAGGGACGCAGAGGAGTTTCAGGGAGCCTGGAGGTCAGGCAGCAGGTACAGCCATAAGATCTAGACCAATAAATGAATTTATGTAGCAGCTGGGATCCCCAGAGCTTCACTTTCAGGAGCTGATGGGGGTTGGGGTTGGGGTTGGGAGAATTATTAACCTTAGGGCCCCCTGTTCCCTCAATAACCAAATGAGCTCCATCCCTGTTTCATATAGGGGACCTCTAGGTAAGACTTTGTTCAGATAAAGAATTCTAATGGACAACTCTTGACTTAGATGAACAATCCTCAGTGATGTTACCTGTACTATTGGAATATTAATGAGTTTGCATCTAACAAAGAAGAAGATGATAACCTTTGCAATTACCATCGCCCACCATTATAGCCATCATTTATAGGGCACTATATGTGGGCTCTGTTCCAGGCATGTTATATTCAGCATCTCACTTTTCTAAAAACTCTAACGGAAAAAGAGTACTATTTCATTATATTATCTTCACTTTACAGACAAGGAGCTGAGGCTCGCAGAGCTGTCTTGATCAAGTTCCTACAATTGGCAGTATTGATCTGTGAACTCAGATCTTTTTAGTTCGGAAGCTGGCACCCTCCTTTTGCACCTGAGCAGTGCAGTACAGTTTACAAAAACCCTTCCATAAGCTGCTTCAGTGTTGATATCTGTGGTAACCCCACCAAGGGGACACTGCTGGGATCCCCATTCTACAGTTGGAAAGACTGAGGCTCCTACTGTCAGGCCAGGGGACAGAATGTGCAATAGTGAGGCGGGACAGGCGGTCTGGGTTACGGTGTGTCTGCCATGTTCCCTTGGTGGTCCCCAACCACAGAGGAGACACCAGAGCATGAAAACTTGGCCACCAGTGCTCTGGCCACTCCTCCCGGCCACCCTTCTCAGTATACATGAGATGCTCAAATTATGATGTTTTATTCTAATGACAAAGAATATAACAAGCACAGGAAATGGCCTGGCATTAATCTCCACTCCATCTTGTGGCAGTGACTGCAATGAAAATGAGAAATAGTTTAAGCTTAACCCATTCTCATTACAATCATAATTACATTTTGTGGTCATTCTTAGTTTCTGGCAGACCCCAACTGCTCTCCATGTCAATTTGAAAGATACAGACAGCCCTTAATTTTTCTCCAGCATTCATTTGCCCAGCCATCTGCTGAAGACTTGATCCTTGAGAAGCTGAAAATTAGGCTTAAAGAACTTATCTGTTTTATGTTTTAAATGGTTTGGCACGGACCTGCTAAACATCTGGTTAAATATAGTTTACATCCGTGTGCCTCAAAACACAGTGAATTGAAGAACTGATTTATCTCTCTAATAATATGTTTAGTAGAATACTAGAATCTGGGCTCTGATTACAGGGCCATTGGCACTGAGAACCAACCAGGAAGCATGCCTAGTGGTGAGAGGGGAGCAGCCAGGGACCAGGCCTTTTCATTCATAAGTACTGAGTGGGCATGTCCCCACCTACATCCTGCACACTGCTATTCTCCAGAACCACTGCACAGCTCATGGCTCTGCAGTAGTCCTCTGTGGTTGTTGTATAATAAATCCATTTGCCAGTAACCATCTTTGCCAGTGGTTCATTCATTCTTTTTGCAAATATTAACTGAGAACCTGCAATGTATGAGGTGTTTGCCAGGAGCTAGGCATGCAGACAAAGGAAGCTGAGCCCCGCCTTTGGGGGTTCACTTTCTGGCCGTCACCCAGAAAGTACAGCACAGCCCAAAGGGCTGTGGAGTGCAGACGAGGGCCAACCCCAGGAGTGAGGTAGGTTGGGTAAGCAAGGCCTTGCTGCACCCCAGCTTGGTCTCAGCTGGTGTGGGTAGCGGATAAATCAGCCAGCATTTCATCGACTGCCATTAGAAAAAAAATTTTATTTCCTTGGGGCCACGGTGTTTTGTTAGGTATGAGTTATATACAGTTCACAAGGCCCAGGATCAAAACTAGCGCAAGTTAAATACAACTCACATGGCAGTCAGTGTGTTAAATACATCTACCAGGGGGCGGAGAGAATGAAGGCTGTCAGTGAAGTGCTTGGTAGAGCTCCTGGCATCTACTAAGTGCCCACACAGTAGAGGGGACGTGCAGGCTGCCTAAAGGGGCCTTGGGGACATAGAGTCATCAGGGCTTAACTAGGGGTGGTGGCAGGCTGTGTGTTCTGAGGCCAAGGTTAGGCCTTTTTGAGGCCTAGGGCTCTGAGAGAACTCTCAGTGTGGCTGGGCCACAGGGCGGAGGCAGTGGCTGAGGCCAGATTCTGGAGCATCCTGTGTGCAAGGCTAAGGGAATTGGGCTTTGCCTCAGTGCCGTGGGAACCTTTCTGCAGAGGCAGTGGAGAGTCGGATGATCACATTCCCACTTTAGAAATGTCGTTCTGGCTGTCAAGTAGACAACAAATCCCTGAAACCCAGGGCAAGACCAGGCACTGAGAGGCTGTAGCAGTAATCCCAGAGAGGACCTCGGTGGTGGTATGTTATCGTGGATTTTATTTCATTATTGAGTCTATTCTACCCAGTTTTGTTTCTGCAAGCTTTTGGAAAATTTAAGTTCTTGGACTGGACTATTTCAAAATGTCCCCTGTGTTAGAGCCTTTGGCCCAACCCAGTAGAGATGGAACTGGGCTGGAGTTTTCGGTGCAGGAAGCTACTTGGGGTAGGGAGCAGAGAGGTACCAGAGAGTCCCGGCATGGAGTCTCTGTGGCCCAGCTTGCCTTCAGAGTCTCAGGGTTTGAGGATCCTCCCCGCCCAAGGGATATGTCCTCAGAGCCTCACCCTGTCCAGTGACATGGAGGTCTAGATACACAGTGAGGCCAGGGGAGGGGCCAGGCTATGGACCTGTCTTACTGACCACACGATCCTGGCACTTGCTCAGTTTCTCAAGCCTCCCTTTCCTTATTGCTAAGTGAGACCACAGAGAAGCGAAGAGCCACGGGAGTGTTTGCTGGAGGGGTGGGTTTCACAGTCACATCTGCCGGTATCTCTTTCTGACTCCCAGCCTGATTTTCTGCATTAGCTCAAGGTCCAGCAAATCAACATACACCTGCCTGTTAACCTGCCTCAGTGCTCCACGCAGGGCACGTTTCCGGGGGGGGGGGGGGCTTCTTTTTTCTTTAGTGGAAAGAAAGACCAAGTGCCCTGGACATTCCAGAAATGGTTTTTGTATTTTTGATTTGTGTTTTGAAATGTAATGTTAGGTCTCATAGCACAATTTAAAAATAAATCCACAAGGCTGGGTGCTGGTGGCTCACGCCTGTAATCCTAGCTCTCTGGGTGGCTGAGACGGAGAGTTCAGGAGTTCGAGACCAGCCTGAGCAAGAGCAAAACCCCATCTCTAAAACAAAACTAAATAAAATAAAAGTTAATCCACAGATACAGACGGGGCAGTTGGCAAAGGACATAGAGAAAGTAGATGCACGTGGAAGGGGACAGCACTCTGACAACACTGGAAAAACAAATTAGTCACTTGCCATCACAACTAGCCAGAAAATTAGGCCAGCACTAATTGATACAGTAGATCTTTGCATGAACCCACAGTCGCACTTTCTCATCCAGCTGTCCCTTTGCTCAGGCCTGAGTCATCCTTGGCTGGTCCTGGGCTGCAGCCTCGGCTTGGCAGCTCATAATAGGCAGTGGAATTAGATCTGACCTTTGCAATTGTGGCTTTTTTAAAAAAAAATTATTAAATTTAAAAATGGTTAAATCTCAAATGAGCTGAAATCTTTTGTACAAAGGACCCGTCTATCATTGCTTTTGTCCATAAAATATATTTAACCTCAACCATGTAATTAAAGCCAGCGAATCCACCAGGCTGGCTGGGTTTATTATGTGCTCAGCCATTCTCATCTGAAAAGGACAGCGCTGGGTCCCTGGCGGGCATTTTCTTGAGTTGCTTGGCAAAAGCTACAGGCAGGAAGTTGAACCTTGTCTAGAATAGCTTCCACTTTACCTTCTCGTTCCTCCCCCACCCGCAATCCAGGTTGAGCAGAAAATGCTTCACAATTAGAGAAAAATCTCCAACAAAGGGTAGTTAGCCAGGCTGACAGCACATTCTGGGGAGACTGTGTGTAAAGGGCAGGGATTCAGAGAGTCCGTGTTAGCCTCATGCAACCCTCAAGATAAGCCCTATCCTCTGATACGAGGCAGCAGCTTCCAAGCAGGGAAGAGAGAGGTCTGTGGAAGTCCATAGGCATATAAAAGAGTGACTAAACATGGTCCTGGGAATCGAGGCTTCCCCCAACACAACTGCAGGAACACCAGCCCTCGAGTCCAATAGACCTGTGTTAGTGCTGGCATCCCCGCTGATCATTTGGTGTGTGCATTTGGCAAGTCATGAAACAATTCTGAGCTCTAGTTTTCTTATGCATGTATAAAATAGTGCTGAAAACAAAATCTCATTGCATTTAAGTTTGCCAACAAACAAACAAAAACTCCACCTTTCAAAGTTATGGTTGAAATGATATAATAAGTGGCAAATCCTTAGCACACTACCTGGTGCTGGAAATCAGCTACCATTCTTCTTTGCCTTTCCTTCTTCCTCCTCCTTTTTTCTCCTGGAAAACAAACCATGTAAATAGCCAAATAAGTTGTGTTTGCATGGAAAGGGGAGGGGTACCAGCCCTAGTAAACATCAAGACAGATTATAAAGCTATAGTCATTGTGATCATGCGGTACCGGCCCAACAAAAGTGAATGGAACGAAATAGAGAAACAGACCAGGCATGAGTTGCACTATAGTCCATCAGGGAAAGATGGACTGCTCATTAAAAATGCCGGGAACATTGCTTAACAATGTGGGAGAAATGAAATGGGATCCCTATCTCACACCACACACAAAACTGATCCCAGATGGATTAAAAGTGAAGGGCAAAATTTGAACATTTTATGGAGAAAATCAAGAAGACCTCAGGGCAAGACAGTATTTCTTAAGTAAAACACAAAAAGGTCAATAAGTTAGACTACATTAAAACTTAGAACTTCTTACAACAAAAACTTGGACAAGATATTTGCAATGTATATAACAACAGATTAGTATCCAGAATATAGACAAATGGAAAATGAACGATAAGGAAAAAACAAATCAACCCAACAGAAAATAAGGGACAAAGACATGAATAGAACATTTTATGGAAGAGTAAACTGCAATGGCCAATTAACATATGAAAAGACACTCAACTTCATTTGTAATCAGGAAAATGCAAATTAAAACCACAGCAGTCTATCGCTTCATACTTGCCAGGTTGACAAAAGTTAGGAAGTCTGACAAGCACACACAGAGGTGAGGACATGGAGAATGGGAACTTGTGTTTATTGCTGGTAAGAAAGTAAATTAGAAAGTCACTTTGGGAAACAAACTGGCACTGTCTTGTAAAGCTGAGCACGAGAATTCTCTGTAACCCACTTCCCCACTCAGAGCTATCGCCCTCAGTAAAACTGTTTGTGTGCAGCCAGAGAATGTTGTGAGAATGTTTATTGCAGCATTACAGGTAAAAGCAAAACTTTTGAAACCACCCTAATGTCCATTGATAAGAGAATTGATAAACAAGCTATGGATTGTCATCTATATAGGAAAACAAATGAGTGGTGGTTATGCACTCCCACCCCATGTGAATCTTTGAAACCTAATGCCAAGAAAAACAACTCATAGAAGACCATAGAGAGCGAAATGCCATTTTATAAAGCTCCAAACCCAGCAACACAAAGGTCATTGTTTAGATGACAAATGAGGAGCACATGACTCAGGCCCTTTGGGACCCTGTGGGAGAGGCAGAGAGATGAGTTAGGTTGGAGCAAGTAGGGAGCAGCACGGACGCCAGAATTATTCTGTTTCTTGGGGGGAGTGGTAGTTTCCCCGCGTGTGCTATATTGTTATGCTGCATAGCTTACACATGTGTTTTGCCTATTGAGTGTGTCAAAGTATTGCATAATTAAAAACAGAATTAGAAATAGAGTGCTATGGAAGGTATAGCATTGGGCAGGCTGTAGCCACAGTCTCCACTGGCTCTCTGGGGGTGGGGGAAAGGAAGACACTGCCTGTGTGTTACCATAGGGGCTGCGTTTGGGAGAGAAGGATAGAATTTTGAGGCCTCTTTCAGTATCTGATGCATTTGATGACAACCTGGGAAAATCAATGTGGAAACAGGAGCTCTTTAAATGTGTCCAATATGAAAAAGAATAGAGCCAGGACTTTCTGGTAAAGGGAACAGGTTTTGCCAGCTGAGCTCTCTTGGGATTTCTCTTCCTGCTTAAAATCTATTAGTGTCATTGGGTGCATGCTGTCATTAAACTCTTCAGTGTAAAAGGTAAAGAGGCTGTGGAGGGGCAGGTCTGTAAGCTGGGCCCTCCAGGCAGTTTATCTGACTGTAAGGACCCAGAGCTGTAGGAAAGAACAACTGGAATGTTCTACCTCCTAAAGGAGTGGGAACAGTGCATTTGAGGCATAGATAAAAACAGCTAGTGGGAGGGAGCCAGTCTTCTAAAATGTCCATAGTTCAAGAAGATTTTTAACGACTTAAACTAAAGTGAAAATGTAGAGTATTCTTTCAATTTTAGGGCACGTGTGAAGGCTCCCCACCCTATGCTAGCTTTAGGGCCAGGTCTCGGTGGGGAAATGTGGGATGATTTTTTTTTTTTCTCTTGCTCCCAACCCAATTCTTCTGCACCTTTTCCTTTAGGGCATATTAGGAATGGCCTGTCCTCTGTGCATGTATAATGGACCTGAAGGAATGTGGGTACTCTGTTGTTTCACTAGAATACGGATCAACATTCCCAAAATATGCACCACTGGCTCATGTTACTGCCTTTTATGGACCCCGTATGGTGTTGCAGTGACCTGGAAATAATGGGTCGGTGAGAACATTTGGATTTTAGTGTATTGTTTTCTTATTTGTTTATCCAGAAAAATGTCAGTTTGGGTTCTGTTCCTGGCCATTTAGCAAAGGTCCCCAATTTGATCCATTGTCTTTTATGACACAAACATAAAGGGGTCACATAACCAGCAGAAGGCTAACCTGCCAGCAGCCTTGTTTCTGCTTAGGCAACAGTGTTGAAAACGCTTTTTAAAATGCCATCCTATAGAAATCACCAACAGGGATTATGAGGTTCAGGAGGAGCTTATCACCAGAAATCTTAATTTAATCAACACCGGGGATTTTACTTACTATCGTGATGTTAAAGCAGGATTCTGCTCCCTCCTTCTGTTATTTTCCCATCATCTTCCATATTGAAGCCTGGCAAAAAAAAATCTCTGCCAAAATTGATCTGAGCAGGGCTCAAGGAATGAAGATGGTCTGCGGCTAACAGCAGGTGCATTTTAATTGTGAGGCCTAATTTGATCCTGCATGATTTCCCCGCACTTTACAAGGACAGATGTTTAAATGCATATAACATTCGAATATGGAAAACCTTGGCCATTCTACTGTCCTCTCCCCACGAAAACTTACATTTTTCCAATGCTTAAAATACGGAAAGGGTATACAATCAACATTGTGCTCTTAGGGCGTGCGGTGGCCCTAAATGGCTTATGGGCTCTGTGTACACCTAGAAGCAATAAAGTCATGATATTACTCCATTAAATGAAAGAAGCATCTTGGATCATTAAACATGAAGATCTCTCTTCCAGTGGCCGGTGGAGGTATGGACCAGACCTGTTTTTCTTTCCCTACAAAATTGTCTTGAGACCTGGGAGGACAGGCAAAGAGGCTTGGAAAACCCGTCGGCTTCTAATTGTGTCTTTACAGCCAACTAGGCTACCAAAATGATTATCTTTTTCTCTCCGAGCCTTACTGACCTGTGGCTAATGAGATTTGTGCTTCGATTAGTTGTAGAACATAAATTAGCTAATCAATGGCAGTGGATTCACATTATTTCTCATGCATGAGTTCCGCTGCAGTGATCTGTATTTAATATTCAAATCAATTTCGAATGCTCAGGACAACTCCGTTAGTGTGGCATGCTGGAAGCTGGGCATCTGTAGCCTCCTGGCCTATGAAGACTGGGCCAGCCCCGGATCACACACCTGCCTCTCATTGGCTTCCGGAGCTTTGCAAATTGCCTTGCCTTCCATTACAGAGGATGAGGGGCAGATGGGAAGGGGCAGAAAGCTCTGTGTAAAAAGCAAGGGAAAATCTGGGAGATCACACAGCCGGAAGTGGCCTCTTCTGGAAAAAGAAATCAAAAATCAGGCGAGTTAATTTCAGGTTTCTGATGTGAAAACTTTGCAAAGAGCGAGGTCCTCGGTCCTCGTCTTCACTTTTTAGTACCAGGAAGCATATCTCTACGCTTTGCTGTAATTGTCTCATCAGTACAATTAACCGGCATCTTGGCATAAAATGTGGAAATTTGTACAGTCTTCTAGGCATCTGTGGGCTTTATGGTACAAGTTCTGTTAGTACTGAAGCCACAGAAAATTAAATGTTCCCCAAAGAACTTCCAGATGTGCTTTATTCTAATAGGGTCATTATACAGTAAATTAAAAAGCAGGGTAAATGGAACTGTAAAATTTAAATTACTCTAAAACCACATCTCTTTGCTTTGAGCATTCATTTGTGGGGTTGCATTTGCAATAAATGTGAATTAGGCAGCTGCAATAACTGTTAATCATATATTTATAAAATAGTAATGAGGAAATGAATAGCAGAGTAAGACAGCTGCACATTTCTCTAATAGTGTGTCAACTGTGAACATAATAAGATGTGGAACATTGTTTGGTGCTGGGCTGATAATACGGCTGAATGTAAGAGATCGCTCCAGCCTCTTAACTTTACATGAGATTATACATAAAATCCATAAAAGCCCATAATAATGCATTATGCCTCGGAATTGTATTCAATATTTTTCTTTGCTTTGATTTTCTGAAATGAGCTCTACTTTCACCAAAGTCATCTTCCAGGGATCGGTGAGGCTTTTGTTTCAGGCGATGTCGGGCTTCTAAGATTGCAATTGGGTTTAAAGAAAGCAGCGCTGATACAGGGAAGGAGTTAATGGTGGTACTTTGTTTTGTTTTTCTCTGAGGTGCCTCATGTGGACAGAGGCTGCTGTGTTCTGAGCCAAGGACAAGGTGTGTACAGCCTTTCCAGCCGCTTCCTGACACTGGGGTTGCAGACAGGGGCCACTCGCTGTGCCCTGGGTGCAGATTTGGTCTGGTGGGAACAGGAGCAACACCTTCAGCCACTTTCAGACAAACATCTTTTTTTTTTTCTTTCTTGAGACAGAGCATCAAGCTGTCACCCTGGATAGAGTGCTGTGGCATCACAGCTCACAGCAAGCTCCAACTCCTGGGTTCAAGCGATTCTCCTGCCTCTGCCTCTCAAGTAGCTGGGACTACAGGCGCCTGCCACAGTGCCTGGCTATCATTGCAGCTGTCATTGTTGTTTGGCAGGCCCAGGCTGGATTTGAACCCGCCAGCTGAAGTGTATGTGGCTGGCACCTTAGCCGCTTGAGCCACAGGTGCCGAGCCCCAGACAAACATCTTTTCAGGGGCCTAGGCTGAGGGCTCAGGGAGGGTTTGGAAAGGTGGTGAGCCTCCTATGATAGGGAAGGACGGTTTTCCTTCCAACGCTCTTCCACCTGGCTCCAGGCATTCTCAGGGACTGGTGGTGGTGGGCTCTGGTTTGGTGATGATTGTGTCCGGGGTGGAGAGAAGGACGGCACCCGATTCAGGCTTACCCAAGTGAGGAACGAGGAATGGGGGCAGCTCTTGTATGACGCTCCGGAGGCGTGGAAGCCCCTTTGACCTAGTCAGGCCTGGTCTTCAGGCAATCCCCCTGCAGTGATGGCTTTGGGACGGATTTCTCCCCATGCAGCACAGGAGTGGAAAAGGGGATGCTGAGGTGGAGTGTTTCTGGGGGGGGCTGGTCCTGGGGCTGTGAGAGAGCACATGCTCCTTAGAGTGGCACACAGGGCTCTGTGTGGGCATTGCTGTCACACCCTGCTCCACCTCCAGCATTTAGCACTCACAGGGTAAGTGCCATGGTCTTGAGTTCTGTGGCCTGACTGTGCTGTTCTCCTGGTCTGGAATGTTCTTTCCTGCTCTCAAACTCCAGCTGCTCTTGGCTTGCCCCTTGTGAAGCCTCCCGACACCCTGGACACCTTCTCTGACTCCCCAGCTCTTGAATGGGGTTGTGCAACCCCATTACAACCACCACTTCATGGCATCTTGGGGCTCTGTAATTTCACGTCAGTCACTCAGACTGAGGCTCTGTGAACATGTCTGAATTTGGGTGGTTGAGATGCCTTGTTTGGAGAAGGCTTGCGTGAATGTCATTCCTCCTTGTTGGTATAAATTCAGAGAAAATGACCTGGAAGAATCGACTGGTCATTCTAAAACTAATCGGCCCCCTTTCTTTTTGTAGGCAGCCTCCAGCTCTTGGGATGAATAAGGGGATGTCTGCAGGGGAATGGAGAAGGAGCAGTTCTAAGGGGCAGTGTGCCCCTGAGATGCTCAGCATAGGAGTTGTCCAAGGGGAACCTCAGCGTCCGTAGCCACACGCGCCTCACACAGGCCTCTGTAAGACCTTCGGTAGGCAGTGCCCTGGGGGACACAGGTGCCAATGGTTGGTGCCTTCTTTCCCTAGGAAGAAATGAGAGAGGAGGCTGAGAGAGAGGAATGGAGAAGGGGAGAGAAGAGGACCAGAGAGGAGAGGGAGGGAAAGATGAGGAAAAGGAGGAGGTGATTGTGTTTGCATATACTGACCATCCTGTAATCTCCTCCTAGACCACGTTCACTTCTAGTATTTCAGTATCGAATATTTTTTAGTATTGAACTTTTTAACCAACATTTATTTTTACTGAAGTACTATATAATCCTAAAAAATGTCGAAAATAGAAACAAAAACAAAGAAGAAAATAAATGTTTCCCATAATCACCTTCTCCCCAAAGATAACGCCTGCTAATATTTGATGTACTTCTTTCCAGTCTTTCTTTTATTTGCTCCCACATCCATGAATCCGAACACATCAAATGGTGCATAATATTTTGAAACTGTTTTTATTCAACATATTATGAAAATTTTCTATATTATCAAATGTTCTTCTACATAATACCATGTCATTTAATTGACTTCATAGACTGTCTGACATAAAGAATTCCATAATTCATTCAACCCTTCTCTTATTTGTTCAAAAATCCCATAGTTTAACCATTCTTTATATCTTTAGCACCATTCTCTAATCTATTTAACCATCTTTTTATTTGTCTAATAGTGGCAATATTTTTTCGTCTTTTAAGTAATGTCATCAGAGTCTTCAGAAACTTTTGCCAATTTCGTAAGTATGATGCCTGACTGTAATTTTAATTTTGATTTATATTATTTCTGGCAAAGGAAAATTGTTCCTGCTGTTTTTTTCATACATATATTATACATATATTTTTCTTTTCAGATGGTTAGGTGTTTTATGGGATACATAACTTCATTTAGTCCTCACATTAACCCCACAAATAGATACCGTGTTCCACGTTTAATAAGGGGGCTGATGCTTGGCGAGGTTGGGGACCCTGTCCTGAGACACGCAGGCAGTGAATAGTGCTTTAGTGCCATGTACATCCAATCATTTCTTGACTGGGGCGCTGACAGCTTTCTCCTTAATTTATTGGAGATGTTTGCATATGAAGTATTTAATTCATTGTCCCTATACAAACAGCACAGTGTTTAAATAGAAGTCACGTGTCAGCATTTCCCCCAAAGAAAGGGAAAAGGCCTTCCACAGGTCTCACTGCTTTCTGCACTATGACATTATTCAGAGGTTCATCTGCCTGTGACTCCACCTTCTGGGTTCTTTCCTATTGTCATCAGTGGTGTCTTCACCGCGTGCAAGGTGGGTGGCCCGAGGACTTTTACTCTTCTCATTCACCGGGTGGTAGAGAGCTGGCAAGCAAGCCAGTTACCAACAAGACACACAACCCCCCAAAAGACATTAACTAAACCCAACCAAACCCAGCAAAAAATACCCCCTAACGGTGAGTTGGTTTGGTTCACATTGGGTATAGGGCTTTCAGATAAAATATGGGATGTCCAGTTAGAACTGAATTTCAGATAAACAACCAATACTAAAATTATTAAGAACAGTTAAGAAAAAAACTAAACAAACAAAAAAAAAAGCCCGGTGCAATATTTGGGATATACTTACACTAAGAAACTGTCCGTTGTTGTTTATCTGGGGAGTCCTGTATTTCTGTTTGCCACAGCTCACAGCCCTAAGTGGGGAAAGCCTGATGTAACGATGCCTTAATTGAAATGATACATTAAGTGCAGAGTCAGAGGGACCCAAGGGTGAAAGATGGGCTCACTGGCCAAGTCCACCGTTGTTTGTAACTTCGCTCTCCTTCCCTTTCGTTAGTCATGCACACTGGGCAAGGTGCAGTTGAGGCATGG
This sequence comes from Perodicticus potto, assembly GCA_963574655.1. Classification (NCBI taxonomy): domain Eukaryota; kingdom Metazoa; phylum Chordata; class Mammalia; order Primates; family Lorisidae; genus Perodicticus; species Perodicticus potto. Next base: position 20,140 of record CAUYRH010033822.1, on the reverse strand, counting down.
AACTCGCCCTCCGGCCTCTGTGTTGGTGTGTGGGTGCCGGGCAGTGGAGGAGGCTCCTTTCCAACTGTCTGCAGCAGTCCTACCCTTATGCAGCTGCCTGATGCTTCTGGATCTTTCTGAGGGAGGGGGGACTGCCAGTATGTGTGTGGGGAGCAAATGGCTGGAACTGGGATGGCTATTATAGCGCTATCCTTTTAAAAAACAGAACATGCAAAATCCCACTTTCTCTTCTGATTAAAAAAGTAATAATGTGGGTAGCCAATGAAGGTGTCCTGCCAAAACATGCATTTGTAATGATTATTGTGGAAAACTTAGGACCAAGAAAGGGGAACATTCAGCCACCCAGAATCTCACCACCCAGAGAAAAGTGTTGTTAGCATTGTAGCATATTTCCTTCTAGTCTTTCTTCTGTGCTTGCTTTATTCTTCATAATGTCTGGAAGTCCAGCTGAAAGTGGGCCCTTTTCAGGGGCATAGAGGTGCTGGTGTTTGCTTAGGAGGTCATTGAGTTTTGAGGTACAATTGGCTAACCAAGCCAAGCTCTCCTAGGGAATCTAGGGAGGGAAAAGGGAGGCCTTGTCACTTTTGGCCTATGTCGGGGATGGCACTGGGCCTTCTCCCTGACTGGCTCCAGAAGAGTGGCCTCTAAACATTGTTAGGAGCCTTTTTGTCTTTTTCAAATGCAATCTTGTTGGGAATCCTAACATATGTGATAGATATAAAGGGCATTTTAGCAGTATAAGTTTATTGTAGAATTTCAAACAACAGTATTTTAATCAATGAGAACCATAGGACTGTTTTGAATTTGGGTTTACGAGTTACATTTTCAGCCTTTAACACCCTCAACATCCAAATGCAAGTGAGATTATTGTTTTCATAGTGGTGAATAAATCCTGTTTGTAAATGATGATTTTGGAAAAATAGCTTACCTTGAAATTTAAGGTTACTCATTAATTAAACAGACATAAAAGAGAAAATTATTCTAAGGTGTGCTCCAAAATAAGTTGCAATACTAGTTAATACATTGGGGCATCTCCAGTGTGTTTAGTTTTGGAATACACACAGTTATCCTAAAAAATTATGTACATAGCTGAGTGTGATGGCTCATGCCTATAATTCTAGCACTCCGGGAGGCTGAGGTAGGTGGACTGCTTGAGCTCAGGAGTTTGAGACTAACTTCAGCAAGATTGAGACCCTGTCTCTACTAAAAATAGAAGAACTAGCCAGGCGGGGTAGTGGGTGCCTATAGTCCCAGCTACTTGGAAGCTAAGGAAAGAGGATCGCTTGAGCCCAGGAGTTTGAAGTTGCTGTGACACCACAGCACTCCAGGCTGGGCAAATAGAGTGAGACTTTGTCTCAAAAAAAAAAAAGTGCTGGTTTCACATACATTGCACTAATGTACACAGCTATGATTTAATAAAAAAAAAAAAAAAAAGGAAAAATAAATAAATAAATAAAATTATGTGCAGTAAAGGTTTAGTTTAAATCAAATATTTGAAGATCCCTGAGCACCCTAAAGAGTCCTCTGGATTTTAGAGAAAAGCTTGAGGAACCTTCCCCTGTCTACAGCTCCCTGGACAGTAGTAAGGTTGTGCTGTGAGGTTGGGCCAGCCAGGGCCCCATCCAACATTTCGGTCATCTTGGGATGAAGAGGCTCTTGCTGGAGGCAGAGCCCATGGGCTGGCATGAGAGCATGACTGCTGAGGGCCCTGGGCGTGGACCTATGTGACCCCACAGGAGCCTGTAGGTCCCAGATGATGGCCTGTCCTTCCCTCTGGCACAGTGATGGCTGCGCTGCTCTGAACGTCTACTCAGTACTGAGCCTGGGTGGTGGCTTTACATCCCTGGGAACATCCTGCAGTAGAGAAGTTAAGAGCACTCACCTTCTCCTGGGCAGGGGAGAAAATGTGGCTGGAGGGAACATTCTGGACAGCCTCTGGTAGCCGGGGCAAGACAGAGAGACCATATCCAAAGGGTCTTGGTTTTGATGAGTGGGCTATTAAACTGCAGAATGGGACTCTTTCCTTCCCTTTGAGTAAGACAAGACATGGTTGTGTTGTCACTCAGGGAATAGAGAAGAATCTCCAAAGTTGACCACCTCCCTACACTGACCACCTCCTTAAGTTGACCTAGTTTTCATAGACTGGACGTGCACCACATGTGTACATCAGTACAGCTGGCCTAGATCCTTACGTCCACCCCCCTCTGTAAATCGGTCAGTTTGTTACAGTCTCCTGGGTGGTCAACTCACCGAGGTTCTAGTGTATTTATTGAGGAAAGAGTGCGTGGGGTACAACAGAGCCTGCTAGGGCATCTTGGTCCAGCCCTGACAGAGTGTGAGCAGGGCAGTAGTGTGGAGGAGGTTGATGGCACACCCCTTCCTACACGTGCACCTGTGAGCAAGGCACTTAACCTCTCTGAAGTTCAGTTTCTTCATCTAAAAAGCAGAGCAAGCAACGATAATCATGAAAATAGCCAATCCCCTGTAATGTATGCCTGACCTTGTCCTATAAATGTTTCCTGTCTTAACTTAATTTTCACATCATCCCTCCTTGTGGAATCAGTACTTTCATCACCCCAATTTACAGGTGGGGAAACAGAGACACACGGGGTAAAGACACTTGCACAAGGTCAGCTGAGCGAGCTGGCCCCTGAGTCCAGGTAAAGGGCACACAGGGGGCCTTCCAGGCTCCTTTCCCCCTTTTTTGAAAATTGCCTTCTACCTTCTATGTGTCCTTGCAGCCATCTTTACCCAGTGCGGTTTGTCCCCATGATCACGGATTGGACCACAGTGGACATTAAACCAAGATGAGCCTCCTCATCTATAAGGATATGGAATTCTGAGATGTGATCAGTCTCTATTGTCGGCTTCGACGCGAGGTGTGTGGGGTCACATCGTGGCAGATATCTCTGTGTGGCTACCTGGTATTCAAAGCAGGAGAAGGAGAGAGTGTCCTGCACAGCCAGGTGGAAACTGAGGCCGAGGGTCCTCAAGCTGCTTCTCCCTAGGTCTCTGGGAAAGTCCTCTCTTCCCTGTGCCAAGAGTTTGGGTAGCTTTTTCTGCAAGAACAGTAGCTCTGAGGTGAAGATCACATTAAACTGTGTCTATGGAAATAGTTTTATACGGTGTGATCTCAAGACAAATTATAATTTATAATGCTTTCAAAGCTAATAGATACTAAGCCTTTCCGTCCTTTATAATTTAAGGTTAATTACGATGAATCCTCTGTACTGTGTTGATAGAAGTATTCTTTATTTCACAGAGAAGACATTTTCCCAGGTGGTGCATGTGGACACCAGTGAGACTCCCTAATCAAGGCCAGCTCCCCACCAGCCTTGGCCACACTGGCTTGAGTTCCACTAGTAATGTCTGGCTGCAACAAAGGAGGGAGGACAAAGAGGTTGCCACAGGTCCTTTGTGGAGAACTGCTAATCTCCCCCAAATTACTGCCCTTTGATTCTCTGCTGCATCCAGCTTTCTTTTTGTATATTGGCTCCATTTAAAGTGATTAAAGTGGAGATCCGATTGGATAAGTTCATCCAAATTCTGTAAACGCCACTTCCGTACAAACGAACACTTGCGATCGATTTAATTTTTCAAATAAGATGATTAAATTGCTATTATTGTTGGATCTTTTTTTTATTAAGAAAGCCTTTTAAAATGTTAATTATTAAGCCCCTTGAAACACTTTCATCTTTCCCCACTTTGCTCTTGAGCAGAAAGCGGTTATTCCTAACACCAACTGAAGGGAAATGCAGGCTTCCCTTTTTTACACCTGCAACTATTCTCCTTAGCTCTAATATTTATGTGAATTTAACTTTAATTTTTCTGCCTTTCATCTTCTGAATTAGTCACATAATGCACAGATCACTCCTTCACTGCTTCTTTCCTGTTTATTTGCCTTCACAATAGATTCATTAACTACATTTGGGTGCTCAAGCCATGCAACCACATCCATTTCAAAGGAAGATTTAATGGCATTTCATATTTTTCTACATTAAGGAAGATTAAAGTATATTACAATACCCTTTACTGCCCTATTTTCTTCATTTTAAAAGTGGTCAGTTTTAAAATTTTTTTCCCTCTCTTTCTTTCATCTGCAGTGTTCGATAAATTGTCCAGGCCTTTCAGATGATGGTCCCAGCAAATTGAGTTCTATATTCCAACTCGGAAGCATTGTTTAGCCCATCAGCAGTCAGATAAAGCACCCCTATTCACACAGGACATCAAAAGAACAAATATATATTCGAAATGGGTAAAAAGAGGACTGAGACTCAGATATTTCATTTTCTTAATTGTTAGTGATTATTTGGCTAGTTTCAGGGTGATCATTTTGCTGACTCTGAACCTAGACTTACTTCGCCTGATGTAAGAGTGGTGTGAAATTCATGTCCACATCCAGGTAGACCTAGATATATATTCATGGCCACGAATTACACCACTGGCAGACTGGGCAGGTGCATCATCTTTTAATAGCCCAAGGGGTTGTCCTTCTAACATTTTAAAAGTGAGCAGTAATGTGAAATGCAAGATCCAGACTTATTCCTTTTTATTTCAGCCATGTACCATCTTGCAAAATAGTCAGGAGACTTTAAGGCATTTTCGGGCTAGACCAAGGGAGATGTTAAGATTTAAGCTTTTCTATTTTTGGTTTTTGTAAGGCAGAGGGGGATCAAGGATATAGGGCCCTCGTTGGGCTGAAGTTTTATTTGGCTGTGCTGTCCATCAGCCTGGTCCATGCAGGGGGCCTTCCCCACCTCAGTAAATGTGGTAAAACCTTGCTTGACACTGAATCTAAACAAAGTTTGGGGATGTAGATGTGGAAGGAAAGGGCAAAAGACAGATTTTACGACAGTACAATCATGGGGTGTAGGTTTTAGGCAATAAGCAGGTAGCCTAGTTTTCTCAAAAGAAGAAAGAAAATAATGGAAAAGTGTAACATTCATTCAGAGGCCTCAAAGGCATAAAAAACCCAATTCCAACTGTTATAGGTCCCTGCAGGAGTCTACAAAAGAACTAAGCTTTTTAAGTAAGAAAACTAGATTCTGGCCCACAGGGCCCTGCCATTGCTGCTTAATGGATGAAACTCTTTGGATATAAATATGCTGTTTACTTCTCAGCTTCAGCTTTCATAAAATATAACCTTTTTATGATTTACGACCCACAGAAAAGCTGGAGGATGGATTTTTAGCTCTGAATTGCTTGGATGTCAACAAGAAAAATATAGATAACATATCGAAGTAGCGGGGTGTTAATGCCACACAAAATGATGAAATTATTTTTGTTTAGAAAAGTTAAGTTTGTTCTTGAAGTTGTTGGTGGATGGTGGTTGTGAGAGGCAGGGCCGATGAAAATCCACGAAACGCTTCTCATTTTTAAGTCCATGTCCAGAGGCTTACAAATCGGGCATACCAACTTCAGTTCTCTAGTTGGGGCTATCCACAGATTCTTCAAAAATGGAGTGGCCATTTTTTGTTTAAATCACTCCAGTTTTTCCAGTGCAGTATTTGGTCACATCTCTCAACAGCAAATATAGCAGCTGTCCCGATCCTGAAAGGAGATGACAGAGCAAGTCTTTTTTTTTTCCCCACAAAGATGAGTGGAAAAAATGAAAAGCAAAAGCCGAAAATAACACCCCAAATGAGCAAGTAAGCCAGAAAACAAACGCAAGGCCTTCAAGTCAAAAGCAACTGCAAACTACCCCTACCGAGCGCTCGAGAAAAGCAGACCCAGTCGTTGGAAAAAGATAATTTGTCCTAGTAAATTGTCATTCAGGATGTGGACATGTGTCCGTGTGTGTTTAACACAGAGTTCCCTATTACAGTGGTCTTTTGTTTATGTTGTTCATGCCTTTTTTTTTTTTTCATACAACATTAAAAATAAACTTTTTTTTTTTGATGTTTGGGGAAAGAGCCTGATCCCGGACAAAATCAGTCCAAAAGTCTGCAAATAGGACAGCCAGCCAAGGGGTGAGGTTGTCAAAACTGCAAAGATCTTCTCTTTTGACTCTTCCAAGCACAGAAGGAAGGGAATTTACTGTTTTGCCAAAGCTGCTCTAAACAAACTGAAGTCTCATGCTCTAAGATCGGATGACCAGATTTTTAGTTTTTCTATAACCTAAGTTTTTCCAACCTTTCTGAGCAGAGCTAAGGCTGTGCCTTGGGCAGCTGTCCCATGGTGGCCAGAATGGTCCTTCTCATCTGCTACTGATCTGGCTTTAGATAGAAGTGTCACCGAGAACACAAATGTACCCACTTCCTCAGATGGCGTGGCAGAGCCTGTCTCTGGGAGCGAGACCTGTGGCCCCAGAAGGGGGAGCTGGCCAAGGGATTTATGCCATTGGTCGGAATTCACTGTGGGACACTTCGCACGTCTAGTGTCAGCTTCTACCTGGGAGAGCTCAATGCTCTCATGACCACAAATCAACCAGTTTCAGGAGGGAACTGCAGGAAGACTATTGGTTTTTTTCTGTTTTATTTTTTAGAGGAATGTGTGTGGGGGTGATAATTCATATTCACATGACTTATCTTTGCTTAGAAGCCCCCAGGGTGGAGAGTGGGGTGCGTATTCTTAGGCAGGACCACTCAGTCAAGTCGGCAGCCAATGCTGGCTGGCTTACTCTCCTTTTCCACTTTAAATGAAATAAATCAGCGCCTTGGGGAAAAGAATGTGGTCACCTTCAGACCTGCTCCCATTAGTTAGCTGCCCCTGACCTTTTGGGGTCAGAGAGGAGGCTCCGTTCAAGGGAGTGGCCACAGGTCCCTGAGCTGTGAGTGCTGACATCTCTGTCATCTCCTAGCCCAGTCTGGACATTTTGGAGGGTCAAGGAAGAATGGAGCAGGCTTAACTCAGGCCAGCGAGGTGGATAGGCTGGGCTCTGGTCTCCTCCAGAGGGGTCCCTTGTCTAGGATTCTGGCAACAATGCCCCTGAATCCCCTTTCTCCAATTCTGGGCCAACAAGTTTGGCCAGATAGTCTTACAGCACTGAGAACTGTGTGGTCTTCTAGGGAGGTTCACAGGCCTGTCCCAGGGGGACACGTGAATGGGTTGGGGACAAAGCTTTCTCACTGCTGGGGGCCGCGGGTCCTGGGGGTGCTGGGAGTGAAGAAGGGCCTTCCCTTGTGTGTATCACTGGGTGGTGAGCAGTCTGGGATACCAAGAAACAGGAGGCAGAATCCTTTCCTGCCCTTGGGGAGGGAGGGTGTGCGGGGCATCCCCACCCAGGTGAAAAGTCACAGGATGCAGTGCCCAGAGGAGCGGGGAGGCAGCAGCCCATGAATCACCACAAGCAGGGGCGCAAAGACCACACAGGGACAGGGGAGACAGCGTCTCTCAGTGAGGGGAGCAGGTGGCCTCTTTCTACTGGGGTGGACATAAAGGCTCTCTGGAAGAAGCAGGCTTGCCCTGGGTGGGAAGGGGGCGCCTCTGCCACAGGAAGAGCCTGTGGGAGGTGGGGGAGATGGAAGCAACAATGGTAGTGACCAGTGACAACCAACGTGGTCTGACCGAGCAGCAGGGCGAGCTGGCCAGAGGGGTGACTCTCAGTCTTTCCTCTTCTAGACATGGGGATATCAGCCATCAGTTGGGGGGAGGGGGAGGGTTGAGCTGTTTCTTCCTTGGTTGAAATAGTTCTTGTTTTGTTTTTATTTTTTCCTGTGCATATTTCTGAATGAGAGCCTGAGGGTACTCAATAAATATTTGTTAAACTCTTGAATTGGGGAGCAGGGACTCCCGTGGCCTGCAGAGGAGACATGATTACAAGGGGTCAGGATGCCCTGCAGGCCGGAGCCTGGAAGTGAAGCGACAGCTGGGGTCCTGGGCTTCAGTCAGAACAGGAGCTGAGGTGGGCTGAGTTCTCTTCCTGTCCCTCCGGTGACTGGGGGTAACTTCGGGCACATTCCTGACCCAGTTTCCTTGGCTAGAAAAGGACGGGTGTTGGCCAGATGGTCTGCAAAAGGCAGTTCTGATTCTGATGTGACAGTGTGATTGATGCTGTACTACTGTTGTCTGAGGGCCTGTCACCGAGGCCCTGGCAGCGTAAGAAAGGTGCGTCCCTATTTTACAGATGCGGAAACTAAGACCCAGGGTGCAGATCTGGTTGGCTTCGAATTCAGCACCGGGTCCTGCTTTACCACGTCAGCGGTCATAACCACATCAACCTACGAGGTGCCACTGTGCAAAGTTAGAGAACCTCAGGAGGGACCACAGGGTACAGTCCCATCCCTAACTGAAGCCAGGTTTCTTTAAACACTAGCCTGTACCAAGGACTTTGTGCCAGCAGCCTTATGAGATCCAGAAAGGAGGACACCTATAGGGGCCTGTGGGGCGTGGGTTTTCCTGGGCCAGAGGACCCTTGGGCAGGATGACTGTCTCTGCTTATTCCAGGGCCTGGTTGGTCTCGGCAAGGTGCTCGTCATGTCTTAGATCTGTCCAAAGGCAAGGCCCAGGGCTGAAAGTCAGACAAGTTTTTCTCAGAAATCTTACAATCGTTTTCTTTTCCTCCTGGAGTTCTTTGAGCTCAGCTTAGAGGGGAGTCTTTTGAAGGTAAGAGCTCAAACTCCCATCTGGTCTGACTTCTTTAGTTGAACTTGGGGGGAAATCTATTTCTGTTGTTTCTGACCTTTAGTTGTCTTCAGAATTCCAGACCCAATTTCCAGGCGAGTTCTGACACATCTAGCTAATACCCAAAAGGAACAATTGGTAGGAAAAAAATTCTTGGGGCTTTAATTAAAAATCCATGTTTGGCTGTGTTCAGGGGCATATTTTTGCATTTTAAAATGTTTCTTTTCTCTTTGTCATTGGGTTTTGCTTATAAACAGAGCTGGCATGGAGTCACATTAATTTATTTTTATCTGTGATCCCCATCGCATTAATAGAATGCTATTAATTTGGATTTGACTGCCAGCAGAAAACAACATTTGCTAATATCCACTTTTTAGCTAAGTAGTCATGTAGTAATTAGGATGCGTGTTGTACATAATCTTGATTTAAATAATCCTCGCTTAGTTTTTTGTCTGGCATAGATAAAAAAGCTGTTTTGTTAGTATTTTGGAAGTAGGAAATCATCTTGATTATTTTAATCAAAATCAGCATTTGTGAATTGTGGCATTCTTTTAGGAACAATTAATCTACAAGGCAGAGATTTGTCTCCCTGCCCTGCATTGCAGATCCATGAGAATGCATTAAGATAGAGCTGCAGCGCATGTCTCCGGGTCCCAAACATATGCACCTCTGGCCTGATCCCCATGCCTCGCTGGCCTGAGAGTTTTTGAGACCATTTGATGTGATCTCGAATCCTAAGTCTACCACTGAGGAGTTGGGACTTGGGCAAGTGGTTGAAATGATTGTCCCTCAATTTCCTCATTTGCAAATGGAAAGGTCGCTGTCTACGCGGGGGAATTAGACACAGTGATGCAGCATCTGAGCATGTCAGGCTCCTCCCACTATTATATCTTTATGTTTTCATCACCAAGAGGTGATAACTATTTCAGGCTTTGTGGGCCATATGCCCTCTGTTCGCAATTACTGGGCTCTGCCTTGGTGCTTGAAGGCAACCCGAGGGGAACACAGATGAACAGGTGTATGTTGGGTCCAGGGGCTGTGGTTTGCCAAGTGCTGATCCAGTGCCAGGCTTTGGAATCAGTCTCAGAAATCATATATGACCTTGGACAAAATGTATAACTTCTTAGTGTTTCCGTATCAGCTAACGAGGCCGGAGTGGACATTAGACGAGGTAATAAGAGGAAAGGCACAGACACACAACTCAGTGAGTAGGCACTAATATTCTTACCTTCCGTTGGCTGTTTCCGGAGCACAGGGCCAGAATCTGATTCTGTATTGCCAAGATTCTGTACACTGATAATGCTTCGAAGCTTCAAGATCACATTAACCCCAGGAGGCTGGGGTGAGATGTGTGAACACAGTCAGCAGGATGGGTGGGTGGTAGTTAACCTAGTGAACATTGTTCTCTCCTTGGTAATTTTTTCTGTAGACTTTTCCCCAAGGACAGTCCCTTGCTCTGTGCCTGTTGTAATTTAGTTCTAAGCCTTCTTTTAATGAACTTTTTGGACACACCCTAATGTTCTAGCCTGTGTCCTTCCGATTTCTGTAGCAAGATTACTTACTAAAAGTAAGGCTGCCAGAAGGTAAGGAGGTACTACAATAAAACCAAAACCCAACCCCTGCCCCCCGCACCCAAAAAAGCCCCCACAGTGCCGGAATGTGTCAAAGTGCGTGGAAGCCCCCGCGATAGAGCAGCCACTGGCCACAGCTGGGACAATTTGAGCAATAAAATCAGTAAAATAGAATTGGATGAAAACCCCATATAGAAAGTAAATATCCAGGCGGCGCCTGTGGCTCAAAGGAGTAGGGCACCAGCCCCATCCCATATACTGGAGGTGGCGGGTTCAAACCCAGCCTCAGCCAAAAAAAAATAAAAAAGAAAGTAAATATCCACGCATCCATCCTCATATGAATAAATTACTGAATAAATAAATGAGGGAGAAACACAAATTTCGAAAGTGTGTGGGCTGCGTACAGTGACATCCTTGCTGGGAGTACCTTATGGAAAAGGGGAAGAAAGAGTCACTTGACAGCAGAGACCCTGCCAGACGCACCTCAGCCAGGCGGTCAGGTCACCGTCACAGTATCTACTCTCGCTATGTACAAGTTGAGGAAACTGCACCTCTGTGATCTTCTCCCCCCAAACACATAACCCCAGTCTCTTAAAATTCTACACAACATTCTAGCGCTCCTCAACCTGTGATAGTCACCAAAAACAAGGGAAATCTGAGAAAGTGTCACAACGGATAGGGGCCTACATAAGATGTGATGCCTAATGCAATGTGGTGTCCTGGAACAGGGAAAGGACATCGGAGTGACACATGGATTGCAGTTAATAATAATATTTTAGAAGTTAACCACGGTAGCTTCTAGTTTTTGAGTGCCAGGCACTGTGCTAAGTGATTAACAGGCACTGTCTCGTTCACTCTTGACACTCACACGTGAGCTGGAAGCAGGGCGCCCAACACCATGGACCTGGTCCCATTTTGCAGACTCAGCCCTGCCCCTGCTTTTAGGGCCAGAGTGGATTTAATTTGGTCTTATGTCAGACCTTGTCCAATATAAGGATTTTGGGTTTATAAACAAAAATAAACAAAACCACTATAATTTTATGTAACCTAAAATAGGTAATAAAATAATCAGGTGAGTTCATATTTATGTTTTTTTCTCTTTTCAAACTGTAGGATAATAACAATTAATCCACCAACCTCTTTCCCACACAAAATAAGAGCTGGGGAGTAGGGCGGTTGCCTGTGGCTCAGTGGGTAGGGCGCCGGCTCCATATACCAAGGGTGGTGGGGTCGAACCCGGCACCAGCCAGCTAAAACAGCAGTGGCAACTGCAACAAAAATAGCCGGGCATTTTGGCGGGCGCCTGTAGTCCCAGCTACTCGGGAGGCTGAGGCAAGAGAATCACCTAAGCCCAAGAGCTGGAGGTTGCTGTGAGCTGTGATGCCACGGCACTCTTCCGAGGGCGACAAAGTGAGACTCTGTCTCTTAAAAAAAAAAGAGCTGGGGAGTACATGGGTGGCTGAAAAATGTAATCAGAAAGGGTTAGCATGGGGGACGTGACGATCCCACATGGTGGCACTTACGTGCATTTTGCCTTCCTCTTTTGCTAACAAGGCCCCGATTTTGCTTGGGCTGACAATGTACCTTCCTAAAAATATTGTACGTGTTTTATCCTGTCTTAGAGCTGGAGTGGGCATGTCTTCTGTCAAGCAAATGTGAGTTGAAGTTTTTGAGGGAGTCGGGGGGAATTTCGCCACTCAGTATTGATGTGTCCCCTTCTTCGTTCTGTTGGGAACATGAATGAGAGGCTGCAAGTGGAGCAGCTGCCCCGTGCTCCGTGGTGACAAGCCCAAGAACGAAAGGCACCCACGAAGGGTGGCAGAGCAGGAAGACAGAAGGAGCCTGGGATGGCGATGTCTCCTTCACACTCCCACACTGGCCCTGAATGGCCCGTCTCATTCCTAACACGCTGTCCCAGCTCTAGGGCTCCAGTGCATCTGGGTCTGTATTAACAAGATAGTTGATTCTGGTACCTAGACTCTTGCCTTACTTCTCAGGGACTCCAGTTCCTGGTCTTGTTCTCTTGGTGCCTCAGAAGTTCACCAGGCTCTGGGGGAGGCTCCCGGAGCAGGGGTGCAGCAACAGGTAGTGGGGAAGAGTGTACGCTCTGGAGTTCAACTCTGATGTCTGCATGCTGGGAGGCCGGGGGCAAGTTACCCAACCTCTTTGAGTCTTGGTTTCCTCTTCTATGAAGGGGCTTCGAAGGCCTCTTGAGAGGATTGGGTGCTTAGCATCATGCCTGGCATCCTGGGTGTGTAGCATGGGACAGTGTCCCATCACTGTCATTGTCACTGTCATCCAGAAAGGCCATATGGAGTAGTGTTACATGCAAGGTGCCACATAGATGTTAGTTACTATTCTCATGGTTCCTTGAAACCATGATCTTCTCACTGCTTCTGCACAGTCACCACTGCCATCTCTCAGCAAGTCAGCTTGTCCAGGCCCACAGCCCCAGCCCCAGTTCCATGGGGTTTCTCTGCTTCTGGTTCCAACATGGTGTGGATGAGGTGTGGGTCTCTCCAACCCCGAGGGGTCTTTCATAGTAGAGGGACCATCACCTCCAGTGGACGATTCCCAGGGAGATGTGGCATCATAGTCCAATGGTATCTATGGTTCCGTGTCTCAGTCCCAGGCCTCGGGGGTCACTGTTCTCTTAAATGATGGAGAATAGCAACACTTCAGGGGTAACTGGGAGAAGAGGAGTCTACATGAGAGGTGGGGCAGGAACACCAGCGTGTACATTCCAGGGGCACACGGAGCTCTAGCAGCCAAAGAAGTGGAGCATCTCAAGAGGGGGACTATCACCAACAGCAAACGTGGCCAGAGACCCATCAGGAGAAGCTCTGTAAAAATCTGTTGGATTTGTAAATTGCAGTATTTGAAGATTCTGTATTTGTGAATTCACCTACTCACTGAAATGTATTTATAGTCAATGGTCGCCATGTTCTGCAGACACGTGCAGAGTGATGAAAAATTTGAGTCACCCACTGTGCACGTTTCCAGCTGAGGGTGGACCAGGTGATGCTCTCTGCCTTCCTGTTTCTGTTTTCATACTATAAACAACTGTCATTTTTTGGCAGCCTATTTAGCAACACATTCTGCATATTTTTGGGCTTTTTGTTGGCGATTTTGCTATGTAAAGGAGTCCTCAGGTGTAATGCTGACATGCTATGTGGTGTGTGGGAGCAGAAGGCTATGACGTGCCTTATAGAAAACTATGCTGTTAGGTAAGTTTTATTCAGACGTGAGTTATACAGCTATATATTGTGAATTCAAATGTTAATGAATAAACAATATACAATAGAACCTCTGTAAATTGACTACCCAAGGGACTGTAACAAACTAGTTAGTGTTCAGAGGAGGTCAACATAAGGAACTAGGCCTACTGCCCTGATATGTACATGTCGTACATGTCTGGTCTGGGAAAATTAGGTCACTGTAAGGAGGTGGTTAATGTAGAGAGGTGGTCAGCTATGGAGGTTCTACTGTGTATTAGATAAAGTATCTCTAAACATCAAAGAGGGTTACACATTTGTTGGTTTCTGAAATGTTGTGCCCAGAGGCTCACAGGAACCTAATCCTGTATCTCCCATAGGATCAAGGATGGTTCAGTATTTTCTAATTCAGTGTTGGGGGTGACTTTACAGAACATTCCAAATAATGACAGTCAACTGTAGCCAGTCATCGTGTACCTTAGCAAGAACAGTTCCAGGCGTATAATAAGAATAGGAACCAGATTGCGGCGTTTTAAATATTGCATGGGAGATGAGGAATCTAGAACTGGTGAGGACCTGTCCTTCAAGAAGTTTAACTGAGGAGAGAAAGCCTGGAGAGATTGCTTTTACACATGGTGAGTGCTCCGTACATTATTGTACCTTGAATTGAAGGAAACACGTAATTTAAGTTTCTTAATGGATTCTGATATTTTATGTTAGCCAGATTCTCCTTATCACATTAGAGAATCTCTAACCTTGATTAAATAACGAATTCCTATCAAGAATTACTCTGAAGCATATTATGTAGAGTTGCCCATTTGAGAAGCAGTTTGATTACAGAATAGCACCTGCAATCTGAAGCATCTACCCTTGCAATTGGGGCTTATTTTTTAATATTGTATTTAAAAAGACTCTCTCCTGGGTTAAGGTTGCCAGATTAGAGTGCCCAGTTAAATTGAAATTTTAGATAAACAACAAATACTTTTAAAAGTCTAAGTCTGTTCTGTGCTGTATTTGCTGGATCTAGTAAATAGTGTATACATGTGCACTTGACCCTTTGGCTTGGTGCCAGTCACCCTGGCCTCTCGTGGAACCCTCTTTCCATGGACAGAGGAGTTTCTCCAAGCACCCCTTCCCTGAGGGAATTTCAGTGTGACACGTAGTGTCGATGAAGTCCGACCACTGCAGATGAGACAGGAGGCTGATTCCCTGCAGGCAGTCAGGGCAGGGGTCAGAGGCGAGGGGCAACAGGATAAGGAAGTCACAAGAATGTGAATATATTCAGCTAAGATAAATGTAACCAATAAGGACCCCTTAGTTATTTTACTTTAGCTATAACCTCTTCATCTAAGATAAAGGGGAGATTCCTTTAATGAGGGCATGTGCACGGTTGAGACAACAGTGTCCCTAAATGAACTACCCACATTGACATAGTAAAAATCACACTCACTAGTGCTGTGACAGTTTACAAATGCCACTGGCACCTCCTGGAAGTTACCCTATGAGGGCAAGATAGGGGAGGGTTTCTGGTTCTAGGAACTCTCCACCCTCTCCCCCAAATCCACAAATATTCCACCCCAGCTTAGCATATGACTAGGGGTTAGCATACAAGGGATGCCACCCTAATCCTGGGTGCCACTGTTCCTCTCTGGCTCCGTCTGCTATCTTTTTTTCCTCTAAGAGTGTACTTTGCTTTCAGTAAACCTTTCTGCTTTTCCTCTTACCTTGTGTGTGAACTCTTTCTCTCACTCATGCCCCTGAGCTTGAATTCCTTCCTGAACAGAGGGCAAGAACTCTCTCTGCTGGCCATGGGCAGTGGTCCCTGCCGGTATCACAAATACAGCCTCCCCATTTGGTAAAAGTCCAGCTGCGGCCAGTTGTAGGTAATGTACTAACATTCAGAAAGGAAGTAATTTCATTCTCACTCTTGTGGTTCTTTTTTTGGCAGCACAAAAAGCAATCTAGAAGAAATCTGGTTTATCTCGGTTTTGTCGCTGACTTGCTGTGTGACACCTTGGGAGGGTCCCTTCACCTTCTGGGCCCTGGTTCTTTTTATCTGAAAGTCAAGGCATTGAATGAGGTGGTCTTCAAGGCCCTTTTCCAGCTCTAACATCCACAGAAACATTGAAATGTTGGCAGTTATGATGGTCTTAATTAAAACACCCAGCGCTTTTCCTCTGGAGGGGCACTTAGTCATGATTAAGGAAAAAAAGATGTGTTATATCTGTTTCCTAAACTTTTAAAAACATGATTGAGTATAAGAAAGAAAAGCCCCAAAGGCTTAAGGAAATGTTGCACATTGCCGTGTATCCTCTTTTGCCTTGAGGAGACATTTACAATCTGTTTAGGGCAGTGTCTGAATTGCTACCAAGACTCTGCACCAATGGCAGGAATTTTCTCCCACCAAGAATGCCTGGACAGCTATGCCTGACACCTCCTTCCCACCAAAGGTGAGGCTGAGGCCACTTGGCACAAATGATAACCACGAAAACAGTGACCACAAAGGCTTCCTCGTGCCCAGGGCTTATTTTGTGCCTAGGCCCCAGCCTACTCTCCACATATCACCAGCCTGGGTCTCACACCTTGTTGAGAAGGGGAGTTGGTTTGGGGGTTCAGAGAAGTGAAGAATGATTCCTCTTCGAAGGCTGTAGGAGAGAGATAAAATGATGATGATCCTTGTTTTAGAGATAAGGAAACTGAGGCCCAGGGAAGTTGTGGGACTTTCTCGGTCTCCAGCTCACCAGCAACAAAGATTGTGGCTCGATAGCTCTCCCCATATCTTCGGCCTGGCCGCAGGAAAGGGAAAATTCAAATGGTCTTCCCCATGTTGACACTGTCATTCCCCAGACCACTAGAAGCCAAGAGTCGTGAAGCCAACAGCTGCAGCCTGAGAACCAGCTCTGAGAGGCGGAAGCTTATTTGTCTTACACACACACACTGAATTTCATGACTCAGACCTGGCAAACACTTTCACGCAGTGGGCGCTCTGATTGAAGGTGGAAAGTTGTAATTAAACATGGAGTTTGCAACAGAGTGGAGCGTGCTAGGAAGCTTCCCCTGCTGTGTTCACTGGGGCTCCTTGACTATGGGGTGATGTGTTTGCATTTATTAGCACACAGGCTTAATGTTTTGGAGACATGCATCGCTTAAGGGATGGATTGCTTCATTGCTGAGGCATTTGGTGGTGTCGTCCATTATGAGGAAGACTAGAGAGCCCAGGACCTGTACCAAGTTCAAATCTTTCCTCAGACCTGTCTCCTTGAAAGGCTGCCTCCCATGCCATCCAGATCCTTTGCATGGGTCAGTCCTTCTGCCTGGCGGGCTCTTGGGGCACACATTAAGACACACGCAGATAGGAAGGGATGCGGCTGGGCTGAGGTGGGTGTCGCCTCATTGCCCCTGGTTGCACCGTTCCAATCTCCCTATTTCTCCTCATTGGAAAGGGGCGCTGACCTAGAGCTGGGAGCTCATCCTGAGACCCAGCACGACTTTTGGGTGTTGCATGGCTCTTGTTGAATCTTCCTGGTGAAGTTGCAGGAGCTGAGAGCATTTTCTATTGTTGACTCTTGAGAGCCTTGATAGGGCTTATCAGAGGCTTCCAGGCTTCATTTCCCACAGTTAAGCCCAGTTTCCATATTTGAGATGGGATGAGAGACAGGAGCATCTAGAAAGAAAGGAGGGGATGAGGATGAGTCTGACTGTCTGGAAACATGGAGGGTCTTCAGCTTGGGGAAGACTTGGGATAGTTGGGTAATATTATTCTCTTCAAGCCCATAAAGAGATGCATGTGGAAGGGGAGTTGATTTCCTTCCTTCCTCCCTCCCTTCCTTCCTCCTTCCTTCCTGCTTTCCTTGAATTAAGAACTCCGCTTACAGGAAGGTGCTGCATGGGAAAGACAACTCATGCCAAGACAACAGGCGAATCTGTCGAATTATGAAATGCTGACTGATGTTCTAATTCCCAAGCCGTCCTGTGGCGGATGAACCAGGAGCTCCCCATCCTTAGGAGTAATCAGTGAGCTGATTCTGCCGGTGAATGTAATTGTGCCGATTGTAATCATTTTGCTCCAGCTCTCTGCCCCTGTGGCATTTATTTCTTAGCCCAGATATTGATCTAACAGTGGGAAATTTTCCATCTGAATATGTGATGCTGGACCCTCCCCTGGTCTGAAGATATGTTTGGGAAATTCTCATTTTCCGTGGATCACAGCTGAGCTATTTGGCCTGAGGGAAACCGTGCACCGCTGGAGAAATGCCTTGGATTGGAGAAAGATTTTTGACCATTATGAGCAAATCGGAAATAAATGTAAAACACTGCCTGGAAATGCAAAGGCCTGTCATTATGGGAGATAGGTGAGAGGCTCCTATGGGAGATGTTTAGAGAATTGGAAATCAGTCAATCAAAACCGGGATTGGAGAACGGGTCTTTTTCCCGCTGTATGATGATAGATGACTTCCATGGGCAGATTGAAAATCATTTAAGTGCTTATTTTCTTAATGCCTTTTTCTAGATACCAATAAATAGACTTCTCATTCCACATCAATTTCTCAACCTGTGCTCCGGGCCTCCCCTTCCTCTTTTTCTGCTCAGACCTGGGCTACAAAGTTTGGGAAGGAGAAGAGTGAGAAGAGACAAGGGCACCTGCAGGGGAGGGAGGAGCGAGGAATGAATGATGAGGACTAGCGAGAAAGGAGGGCTGGAAGCTAGAGCTTGGGTTGCCAGGGAACCCTAGAAAAGAGTCCATCTCCCAACTCCCAGAATGCCCAGCTGCCGAGTCAAGAGCATTTGGTATAGGAGCTATGCCTTCCTCCCAGCCCCAGCCTGAGCCAGCACTAGGAAGAGGTAATTGAAGATTCCTCTCAAGGCCTTTGTTCACTATCCTATGGCCCGACGCATGCCTCAGATGTGATGTGCGGAGCTGGCGATCAGGGATTTCCACCAGTTACTACAACAGGACAGAGTGCAGAATGGAATGAGGAGAAAACGGGAAGGGGAGTCAGCTCTCCCTGCATCTATTATGGAAATATCTCCCATCCCAAGCTCCAGCTTTCCCCTGCCTGGGTTAAAAGTGCCAGCTCTTAAGCCAGCTCTCGGAGTCACGTTGGGGATGGGGACTCGGTAATGGCTGCTGTCTTTGTTGGTTTTGGAGGAGCTCTCTGTGTTTCATCTTCCGCTCAGTGGGCCGAGGTGGAATTGGTTAACAAAGACTGCTCCAGGGAGGGGACGTGGCTGACAAGCCAGACACTTCGCAGACACAAGAAGCGGCAGCTGCGGAGGGGGCCACCAGGTTCTGCCAGCAGCTGTACTGCCTACGGCTGTGATCTTGTCTGATATTGTCAGCTAAGCAGGGGCAGCCCGGGTCAGGAGCTAGATAGTAGGACTCAAAGGGAGAAGGCGGGGCAGGAAAGAAATGGTCCACAGAGCTGGGCTTTGCTGTTGGTATCAGCGTCCTGGCTGTACACATCACAAAAGATTCAGACCTTTTGATCTGACACATGTGGCATTGTCTGTTCCTGGAATATATGCAAATATTCTGAACCCACCCTTGTTTAGTATGCGGCTGTCACAGGAAGCAGCCAAACAGAATAAAAAGCATTGGACAACCACCTTAACTACCTACTCCTACAGGTTTGTTGGTGGTGGTTTTTTTAATCATCGTCAAATAGCATTAAGTATGTTCACATCTGTCAGTTATGGTATTGTGCTAGTTCTTCTCTAGAAGAACATTGGGAGACATAATGACCACAAAGATGATGAATCATTTAGAAAATCAGAATCGGGGCAAGGTGCAGTGGCGCATGCCTGTAATCCTAGCACTCTAGGAGGTGGAAGCTGGAGGATCTCTTGAGCTCAAGAGTTGAGACCAGCCTGAGCAAGAATGACACCCCCTCTCCCATCTCTAGAAAAATACAGAAATTAGCTGGGTGTTATGGTTGGCCCCTGTCATCCTAGCTACTCGGGAGGCTGAAGCAGGAGGATCTCTTGAACGCATGAGTTTGAGGTTTCTGTGAGTTAGGCTGATGGCCCAACATTCTAACCTGGTCAACAGAGTGACACTCTATCTCAAAAAAAAAAAAGAAAATCAGAATCAAGAGTAAAAGCTGCCGGGCATGGTGGCTCTCTCCTATAATTCTAGCACTCTGGAAGGCCGCAGTGGGTGGATTGCCTGAGCTCACGAGTTTGAGACCAGCCTGAATTAGAGTGAGACCCCCAGAGTGAGACCCCAGTCTCTTAAAAAGAAAATAAATAGGCAGCATTGTGGCAGACAACTATAGTCCCAGAGGCAAGAGAATCACTTGAACCCAGGAGTTTAAAGTTGCTGAAAGCTGTGATGCTACTGCACTCTCTACCAAGGGCAACAAAGTGAAGCTGTCTCAAAAAAAAAAGGGTAAAAACTAAAAGATAAAGGAATTGGAATGACTTTTAGCCTGAAGGCAGAGGTATATTCAGACACCATTCTGAGAATGGGGTCTATTCTGTGTCCCTACTAAGTAAAAGAGTAAATTAATGCGCCTAAGTAAATCGGGTTAGCCATAAGAAAAGACTTATTAATAATAGAATAACAGCAACATTAATAAGAATACTTAGCATTCTATAGTATTTTAAAGGTTTTTTTTTTTTTTTTTTTTGAGACAGAGCCTCAAGCTGTCACCCTGGGTAGAGTGCCGTGGCATCACAGCTCACAGCAACCTCCAATTCCTGGGCTCAAGCGAGTCTCCTGCCTCCGTCTCCCAAGTAGCTGGGACTACAAACACCCGCCACAACGCCTGGCCATTTTTTTATGGTTGCAGT
>CAUYRH010033821.1:0-11836 GCA_963574655.1 Perodicticus potto | reverse complement strand
GGTTCGAATCCAGCCCGGGCCCACCAAACAACAATGACGGCTGCAACCAAAAAATGGCCGGGCGTTGTGGTGGGTGCCTGTAGTCCCAGCTACTTGGGAGGCAGAGGCAGGAGACTCGCTTGAGCCCAGGAGTTGGAGGGTGCTGTGAGCTGTGATGCCACAGCACTCTATCCAGGGTGACGGCTTGAGGCTCTGTCTCAAAAAAAAAAAAAAAAGAAGCCAAAAAGGCAGATATTGATATGAACTTTCTTTACATTCTAAAAATACTATGCAGAGCAAACAAAACCAGTCTGTTTTCAACTTATTTGTTAGAATCATTCATTCTTGGCCTCCCTCCAATTCTACCACCTTCTAAAGTATTCCCAGATTCCCCATTGGTTATGAATCGATCGTGTCCTTCCCCCCCAAATTCGTATATTGAAGACCTAACTCCCAATGTGATGGTATTTGGACATAAGGCCTTCAAGGAGGTGATTAAGGTTAAGTGAGGACATGAGGGTGGGGCCCTAATTCCCTCACGTGTCTATCTGCGTGTGCAAGCACAGAAGAAAAGCCACACGGGAAGCCAGCGAGAAGGTAGCCAGCTGCAAGCAGAAAGAAAGGCCTCGGCAGGAATCTGCTCTGATGGCATCTCGATCCCCTTCCAGCCTCCAGCACTGTCAGAAAAGGAATCTCTGTTGTTTTAGCCACCCGCTCTGTGGTATTAATATTTGTCCATGTTCACCCAAGAAGGCTAATATAGCATTCAGCGTTATTTTTCTACCACCCATATTGCAAGCAACATTTCCTTAATTTTATGCCACATTTACAATATTTGTTTTTCCTCTGTGTTGTCTTATTTATGACTATTGGATAGTCCACATAAAACGTTAGCCCAGTTCCTGGGGCACAGCGAGGCATTTATAATTAGTGCCTATTAATAGTCTGACCCTTGTTTATCGTTCTTCTTGTTACTGTCATTATGTATCCTGGGAAGCATAGACATATCTTACCTTTTTGTTATTTAAATCCTTTTGGTTGCAAATCTTTAGGGTCTTAAGTCATAGGAGGAGGATGTCTTTTGCCCCAGGGTATCTTAGGACCCAGATCCTGGACCCTGGGGAAGTTCTCTGTCACTAGGTCTTTCAGGGTAATGGTAAATCATCCTGTTTCTCATCTACCTTCCCCAACCTCCCCCCCATCCTCCACCCCCCACACATACATGCCATGGGGTGGGCAAAGCAATAATGTACCATGTTTGCCATCTATAATGTGCCCCTGTGTATGTAATACATGCCCAAGCTTTGGGCCTAAGCTTTCAGGAAAAAAAAAAATCTTTCCTTTTAATTCTTTAATTCAGATTTTTATTTTTTTTATATTAGACACTCGTTTTTCACATCACAAAGACATTTTATTGTTTATTTTTAATAGATTACGATATAATTTCTATATAACAAATAATGACAAAACACAAGGTAAAAGAAATTTTATGTCACGGTAACCAATAGTCCTACCCATGTATAATCCCCATCCTTCATTTTCCCTCAAAAATTTGGCTGAAAAAGCATGCGTGCAGTAATTAAACAAAAATTCTTACAGAGAGAGAGGAAGAACAGAAAGATGCAAAGGAAGATACAGGACTAAAACGGAATCTTGGTGAAGGAAGTGGATTAGGATAGCCAGGTGAGAATGGTATTTCCAGGCGGGCCGAGGGAAAATGCACCACCCTTGTCCCAGGTTGCCTGGCACGCCACGGGGAGGTTCGGGGTTGACTCGGAACTCGTGCGTTCCAATCTCAGCTTCTTGAGTCTCTAGTCGCCCTAGAAATGATGAGCCTGCCTTCTTCACAGTGTGGCCACGGGGAATAAATGCGTTGACACTCAGTAAATAGATGAGTAAACATAAGTACACAGTAGGAAAACACCGGCTATGACTGTTGATAAAGACACCACACAACCTGTCACTTCTTGTTAAGCAACATAACCGATTTTCAGGGTACCATCAACGTCTCTGTGCGTTTAACTTCAGCGTGGCTGAGCCCTTCGGCTCGGTGTGCAGTTCCAGGGCTTCATCTACACAGGGGCATGATTGTTCACGTTATAGTCTCCTTGGAAATATAGCTATAAATATAAATTTATCATCTAACTGTGTCAAAGAGGAAAGAACAGTCCATAGGGGCCAATTGGCCAGATAACTTCGTGCAGGTCAGGCCACCAAGTTCTAAGGGAAAAGAGAAAGAAAAAAGATTCTTCCGGAGAGGAAAGTCTTCTTGGGGGAATTAGTTAATGTGCCTGCAACGGATTGTTTTCCTAGGGGGTTTAGTAGTTTCTCAGTGCCGGGGCAAATGACTTAATCTCACTCTTCCCATCTGTAAAATGGGGATTATCACAGCCCCTACTCCAGGGGACGTGAGAGAAAGAAAACGAGTCAATATACGTAAAGGAGTAAGAACTGAGCAAAACTGCCCGGCTCATTTGGTGTCCCCGAAATATTACCAGCGATTATGTTATCCCGCTCGGGGCTAGCGAGCGGTTGACCAGGACTCAGTTTTCTTTGGGATCTTTGAAAAGTCTACCGCTGCCATCACGAGCTCATCCAGGCTGATTGGGGATAGACTTAAGAATTGGTGTATTTTCATTTTTCAAATATTCTCCATCCTTGCCCCTTTTGCCAACCTCACCACCACCGCTAAAATCCGCCTGGTGATTATCATAGGATAAAAGCTTTTATCATGAGAAGTTTTGTTTGAGAAAGCACGAACCGTGCTTCTCACTGCCGGCTTCCCCTGCACGCCGGGACTCTGCCCACACTCCTACAAAGGCTGAGATTATCTCTCTCTGTTAAGGGTTTAAAATCCTACAAGCCAGCCATGCAAGGGACCAGTATCAGATTATGATAACAAGATCATGTTCAGTTATAAAAACAAGTGTCTAAACTTTTCTCATGTCACTTTCTCCCGGGGTTCCCTTCGGAGAGGGAGGCTCAGCTCATTTTGAAGGCAGTGCTTTGAACTGAATTCATGGGGTATTTGCATAAGAAGATTTGAGGTGGAAGAATGGCTGCTATTGCATCTGCCCATTAATATGCCTGCTAATTCAGCACATTGTAAGCCTATTGACAGCTCACAAAGGGCTCAAATTCAAGGACAGTTATCCTATGGCCATTGTGAGGGCTTCAATTCAAGCACTATGTTCGCTGGAGGAATACAGTTGTTACAATTAGATATTTTTCACGAAACATTATAAAGAACTAATGACGACTAGAGACACAATGCTCCAACAACCACCAAAAAACATTCAGAACTCCATGAGCTTGACTCTGGCTTCCTACCTTATAATCTCCCCCACCCCCGTACACACACACACACACACACACTCACACACACACACACTCACACACACACACTCAGTTATTTTCCCAGATGCGGCCTGCTGGTGATGGATAGAGATCTCCAAAAGAGAAAGCGCATTTATCTTGCTCCCTAAACTGAAATAAAAAGCAAAATGAAATAAACAGATCTCAGCCGACGAGGAGAAACCCACATCGCCTGGCATAAATAGTTTGTTTAATTTAATCTCGTTTATGAAAAAAACGTCACACTGTCACCCTCCAAGGGATAGGAAAGGCAATCCTTTAGAGCAGGGACGGATTATTTGAGCGGAGAAAGCTTATCTCTTTGCAGAGGTTGAGGAAAGATATTTATGCAGATCTAGGAAAATTCAAAGCGGGCAGAAAATAGTACTGAAGATGGCTGCGTTCGGGCAGCTGGGGGCAGTGAGGGCATTTTGGTGAGAAAGTCTCCTCCGTCGGGAGGGAACTTGCAGAAGGGCTGTGTTTGGAAGGCGGGGGGTTTAGTGGGGCTGGGAAGGCCGGCAGGAACTTTCTAAGAAATGAGGAGCTAAAATACGGTTTCCAGCGGGGTGTTTGTGAGCGGCGTGCCCGGGGACGTCTGGGATTGGGGACATTGTCCCAGCATTGTGTTCAGCTCCCACTCAGCTGGCCATTGTCACAGAGGCCCATCAAGACCCTGGCCTGAGCACCGGTTGTATTTTTCTCACTCTACATCCCTCAGAAAAGACATCAAAGACCAGAGAGATGTGCTTTTTTCTTTGTTTGGTGTCTGATTCTCAACATGTGGTTTCCCGGGCCAAACTTCGGCACCTTTTAACCTATTCTGTTCAGCTTAGGCCTGAGCTGTATTTGAGCATTAGGGAAACTATAGTAACCGATAATCTGCCTGTTGCTGAAAAGAAACTATGTATCTTGTCACACAAGAGCTGTCGGACGATCACCGTCCTATACGAGACCCGTTAGGGGCTCCCAGCTTTCTTTCCTGGGGCTCAGCCTGTGCACTGAAAAGGCGTCAAAACCCTTTGCCTTTCTGGCACTGAAGACCCGTGTTCATGTTCATTTATATTTAACAAATAAGGCATTGTCCTTCGCAACATATCGGCATTTGATTATCTATTACAAATGTTTTCATCAAGTCAGAAATGAGGCCCCTTAACAAAAGGAGGGAAAAATCTTTGCTGCAGCCCAGGGGTGGAGCAGAGACTGGGGTTTTCTTGGTGGGATATTTGGGTCCTTGGACACATCAGGCCAGGCCTATTGCATGTAACTCCACCAAAAATAAAATACCTCGGAGATCACCAGTGCAGAATAGTTGAAGATGTGCTTATGAGGGCAAAGTTAGACTGAGCTCTGTGGTATGGGGTGAGAGTGTGGGCTCTGGAGTCTGCCTCTGAGTCTGCAAATTCCACCTCTAGCTCTTAATTGCTGTGCAACCC
This sequence comes from Perodicticus potto, assembly GCA_963574655.1. Lineage (NCBI taxonomy): Eukaryota > Metazoa > Chordata > Mammalia > Primates > Lorisidae > Perodicticus > Perodicticus potto. Next base: position 7,070 of record CAUYRH010033821.1, on the reverse strand, counting down.
CGGGCAAGTTTCTTGAGGTCTCTGAACTTCTTGCTTTCTGATCTTAAAACAAAGACAAGAACAGACCCTCTGAGGCTGTTTGGAGGATTAGCTGAGCTAATGACAGCACAGGGCCTGGCACGTAGCAAGGGCTCAAGAAAGGGTTGGCTGCCAGGATTATCTCAGAGAACATTGATGAACGGCAGGTAGGGACTCCTGGGATTGGGGACCTTGCGTAGCGGTGGCAGGCAACCGCAAACCCAGGATCCAAATGGATAAATCATAACTACTATTATTATTGCATTACATCTTCACTGATACTCTATCCTGGAAAAGAAAGACATGTATTTATTGTCAAAATAACCATAATAATACAGAAATATGGAGTGTAATGAATGAAAGTTAATAGGATCTCATCTCCTGTAGGGAGGGAGGGAAGGAAGAAGGCTCTATGGGGTGAAGAATTTTGGAAGGTGCTCACTACGTATCTTGGCACACAGGAGTCCTGTGGACGTAGTTTTGTGCCCTCCGAAGCTCACACATCCTGACGAGCCTCCATCCTGCTTCTGAGACAAGCAGGAGGTGGCTGACCCGTTGGCTCGCAGGTTCTTCTCAAGTCCCCACTGACACTCATTACTGCTGGTGACATGAGCTCACACCATGCCGGCTGTCCAAGGGGTCCCTTTTTCAGTGTCCCTGTAGATTTTTACCCTCTTTCTTTACTAAAAGGATATAAGTTTTTTTCCTATCCCTGTGTTGCTTTTCCTCCTTAAAAAAAAAGTCTCATTTCTTTTGTGTTTTCCAATTATGTAATAGAAAAATGAGAAACGCCCACAGCTATCACGGGTGCTCACGCTGCCCACTTCTTTATTTTAAATATGTCTATGGACGGGCTGGGTGCGGTGGCTGCTGCCTGTCATCCTGACGCTGGGAGGCTGAGGCAGGAGCTCAGGAGTCTGAGGTTGCTTATGAATTTGTTGCCACAGCATTCTACATTCCACTGAGGGTGACCAAGTGGAGACTCTGTCTCAAAAAAAAAGTGTCTAAGGAACAAAGAACAGGTGACGTTTTCACTAGATGTCTCTGATGAGCCTGTGCTGAGAATCCTAGGCAGTGCTGGCTCGTCCTATCTCTGTGACAGTCATGTGCAGAAGAAGGCAGCAGTATCCTCGCCATCTCACACGTAAGGAATCAGAGGCAAGAGTGACACTAAGTCGCCTGCCTGTGTCATTAAGCTATTGAGTGACTGCGTCTAGATCAGAACTCAGCTCATTTCCAAGAGCCCAAACATGAATGCACGTGCACTTACGTTTTATAAAACAGCACCGCGCTCTACTGTTTTGGGACTTCTTGTTTTGACCTAACTTTGCATCACAGAAGCGTGTCCACGTCAGCATCTGCAGACGTCTCTGTCAGTTGGGTGGTTTTGGCGTTCCCTGACCTGGACGTATCACAATTAATTGACTTTTGTTTTTTCATTTTTCTGCCGAGGCAAATGTATTACCTATGGCCTGGGAGGGCTTGACCGTCTGACTCGGGGCCCACATGATGGGCTCTTATAAGAAATAAAACAAATAAAGCATTTATCCTAGGAGGGGCAGATGTCGATTATTTTCCTTCCAGAGATGCCACTGAATTCAGAGAGTCCAGTGACTTATCCCAGGTCACTAGTGAGTTAGCAGCAGGCAAGTTTGGCGGGTAGGAGCACAGCCAGGAAGGCCTGGGAGAATCCCCAGCCTGAGCACCTCCTTACTGAGCAGGGTAAGATTGCAGGGCTCAGGGCTGCGAAACGGGGCTTTTCAACCAGCACCCCTTCCTGGTGTTGTTATATACAAGGTTGTTGACAACCACTTGTCTAGATGGATATTTATTTCTTTTCCTTCCATTTGGGCTTAGGACTGTCAGCCTGGCAGGCTGACATGCCTTCCAACATCCCATGCTTTCTTTCCAGGTCGCCCAAGCCCTTCCCCAGACCCCCTCCCTGGGGGAGCAGGAAGCAGGGCTTCCCCACCCTTGCACAGTCCAGACCTCTGCCCGTCCAGGACCCAGGCCAACCCACCTGCTGAGCCACTCTTGGCATTTTTTTGCTAGTTCAATGTCATATGTTAGCATTTTCCTGCTGCCTATGATGGAGGGAAGACAGCCACTTCACTCACCTGCTGTCCCCACCTCAGTCTTTGCTTGAGGGCAGAATCCCGCAATTTCCGAGACCCTGGAAATCAACCAGCCGAGGTCTTTGGGGCACAGGTGGAGAGCCCTGGGGATAGATAGCACGAGCGGCCTGCCCAAGACCACCGAGCGTGTAAGTGGGCAGACTGGGGAAGAAGTGGCCTGGACTCTCTTGCCACGCACAACTGTGTCCACTCATTTATGTGTTTAATAAGCACTTACTGAGCACCGATGGTATACCAGGCACTGAGCTAAGCCCCAATGTACAGAGCCAGTAAGTCACAGGATCTACTGTAAGGAATTTAAAGTCTCTTTGAGAAGGTGGACACAGAAATAAACAAGCACAGAGCTCTCTGAAGAGGTTGTCAGTGTGGGCTGCTGGACGAGGTGCCGCAGACAGAGTACTTAGCAGAAGTTTATTTCTCACGGTTCTGGACTCCAGGCAGTCCGAGAGCTGGGTGCCAGCCTGTGGGGTTTCTGGTGAGGGCTTTCCTCCTGGCCTGCGGACTGCTGTCTTGAACAGGTGCGTTCCTCTCTCTTTTCCTCTCCTCCCTCCCTTTTTCTCTCTTCCCTTTCTCCATCCCTTTCTTACCAAGCCACCAATCCTATCCCATTAGGACCCCACTTATGACCTCACTTAAGCTTTACCTTCTTAAAAGCCTTATTTCTAAATACAATGATATTAAGGGGTGAAGTTTCAACTTAAGAATTTTGAAAAGGACACAAATCAGCCTCTAGCAAAATAAAAATAGTACACATGTACTAATAATAATAGTTTGCATTTTGGGGGGAGAACGTCTTATGTGCAGGCATTGTGCTGAGCAGTTTGAAAACATCACATCATTCAATCCACAGCTGCCCCATGAGCCTCTGAGGATAATGAGAACAGGATTACAATTATGCCCATTTCATAGATGAGTTAACTGAGGCTCCTACAGAAGTTACATAACTTGCCTAAGGACACACAGAGTGATTCCAGAACCCCACTCTTATCTGGTCCTGAGGTTAAGGGTGGGAGGTCTATAAGGAGGTGATGCCTGGGAGAAACTTTCAAAGATTATCAGGAACAAGTGTGTTCAAGTTAGGGCCAGCCTGTATTCCTTCTGTCTGGAATGGCAACTAGGGAACACAGCATGTTTATTTCCGTAACCCACCTTTTCTTTTAAAAGGTTCATAACTGCGGCCCAGTTGGGGGAAATCCTGCATTTGCGACAAAGTCCCTGGGCCCCAAACTTAAGTTTGGCTGCATTAAGTGCTTTCCCAGTGGCCCAACACCCACCCTGGCAACTGGCTGCCTTCTGCTTTTGACAGCTTGGCATATTTGGTCATTTACTGGGTGCATGTGAAGATCAAATGGGTTAAGATTCTTCTCTTTAAACAGCAGGGAAAAGAACATCAAAAAGGTGTACATTTCATTTCCCCAGTTTTGATTAAGTCAAGCATGAAATGAAATGTAATACCCTCAAGTGGCCGGGGTTTACACCATTGAAGTCGTTACTTCTGCTTCAGGGGGCCCAATCAGCCCTGGGCAAGGGGAACAAGCTAAGAGAGTTTTAGGGTGGCCAGATGGACGGGGTTTACCATGGTTGAAAAGGCAGCTTAGTGCTTGCCTCTTCAAGCCAACTGTGTGAAATCCTGGTGTGGCCGCTTCCCCTCCCTGCCTGCCCTCCAAAGCCCCACCCCCTCACCTCCCTCTCCCAGACCAGGGGCCAGGGGCCCAGAGGCTGGAGCAGCCAGAGAAGCCAGCTCCTGGGTGCCCTGGGACGATCCGCATCCCTCCTGCAGCAACAGGCACCTCACCCCGCCCCCACGAGAGTCTGCTGGGGCAAGCTTGGCCCAAGGAGGCATTAGAACTCAGGCAAGAGCAAAAGACTTGATTTCCTAGATCACTCTCTAGGACTCATTAGTAGCTGATCTGGGAGGAGGGGTGGGTACCCCTGTGTGTGGAGGAGATCCATGCTAGGCCCTAAAAATGAAAACCCGGCCACCTGGCTCTATTTGGTCTAGCAAAACCCTATGAAGTCGGCTTGGAGTACTAAATAAAGATTTAAGGGCTGCCCCTGGGGCGCACCAGCTGACTCAACAAGAATGATGTTGAGTGGGAATCAGGCAAACCTTTCCCAGGTAGAAGCCATTTTATGGAGTGGCGCTAGGTCTGCTTTTTGAGAGCCCACAGGATGATTTTCTACCTGAAAACAAAATTATACTATTGGATTCCAAAACATGAAAAGAAAAACAGCAGGATCAAAGTTATGAAGTGTTTAATTGCATATCTAAAGGGGTAGGGTTGTGTCTGGACGCCAGCCCCCAGCTAATTACATCGGAACAATGAAGAATAAAGCAGAGGAACAAAATGGGACATTTATTCTCACTTAAAGCAGAATGGAAAATGATTAAAATAGTTCCAAAATGCTTTCAGAAAAGGTTTTTGGAGTAAAAAAAAATGTATTTAATGGGCGATGTGGAAGCATTTTATGTATTGGAGAGAGGATTCCAAATTCCAAATTGGGGCACCTCTGGGGATTTGAAAAATGCAGCAAACAGACATTTCTGAGCAGCTGCCATAGCTCCAGTTTTGAGATTAAGTAAGGTCTTTTTTAGGCTGGAAAAGACCCATTTTCTAGAGGTGTTTTCCGGAAGGTTCTAGCCCAGGCTCAGCTGAAAGCTCCAGGCTCTCAACAGCTGGAGGAGAATAGCAGGGCTTTGGGAAGAACTTAATAGAATCCTTAATGCCGCTGACAATCCACTGCTATTGAACTGCGTTAAGTAGATATTATGGAGGGACAAAGACCTAAATAGCTCGACATCACCCTCATTCGGCATGCAGCCCCCGGCCGAGACCATTTTATGGGCAGCGCCATTGTTCCTGCACTCCCCAGGTTAGCTTTAAATTGCAAATGATACCCTGAAAAGGAGAGAGAAGTGCTTTTTCTTTTCTTCTCTCTCTCTCTCTTTCTCTCTACCCTCCCACCACCTTCATCTCTGTCCCTCTCTCCCTTTCTCTCTCTCTCTTCCTCTCGCTCTCTCTCCAAACAGCCCTCCCAGAAAGAAAATCATTTTAGGCCATAAGAAAATGAAAGGCATTGTTAACATGGCTCGGACCGTAGCAAATGAAATACATCATGGGCTCGGGAGCTGAAAGCTACACTCGAGCTGTTTTATTTTGGTGCTTTGGAATGTGGTCCACTTGAGAACATAAACAATGCCAAATCTGTACGAATTAATAGGCCGGGCTTGACATATTTCCCTTTGTTTGGCCAAACAGGCAGGAGTTGGGGGTGTGGGAGGAAGAAGAGAAAGAGAAGGGACGGGAGAATCTTATTTGATTAAAAAAAAAAAAAACACCAATAATCCAGCTGATAGCAGGACTCTGTGCGGCAGCCCTTCTTAAGACAGCAGCTTTCAGAATCAATGGCCAACCTGCCGGCCACCACTTCAAGTCTCATCACTTGCTATGATCAAAATGCTTTTGCGGAAAAAAAAGAAAAGGTCTCCATAGAATTGTTTGCAAACTGCAAAGTGCTTCAGCGACTGACATGAAAATGCTGGAAGCTGGAAACCTATTCCCAGGCAGAGGCCTTCTCTGTCACCTTGGTGGGTGAATAATTGTGCCTTTTGCATACCCCTTGTCATCAGCAGCAGGAATGAGGGGGCCCCAAGGACCGCCCTGGCAGCACGGGTGTTGCACCAGCAGAGTAAATTAAAACACGGATTAGAGCAAGTATGATTGGGGATGACAAGCAGGGCGGGTGTAGCCACAGAATGAGCCGTGTTGCCCATATGGTCTTGGAGAAGCCCGCGCAGCACAGCGCTCTCCCCAGCCTGCTCCAGCTGCCCATCTGAAGGGGGCACTTCGGAGGCCTCAAGCCATTTTCTGGAACTGGGAAACTTAGTTTCCCTTCTTTAGGAGTTCAGAAATACCACCAGCTGCTACCAGGTACTTGGAGGTTTCAGCAGATCCAGACTTTCAGTAGTGTGAAAAGAGGGGGGAGTGCTTGATGGGGTATTTTAGCAGGTAGGCCCCCCCATCCCTTTTTTTGTTACCTTGTTTGAATTTAGAGAAGAGCCTTCTTGGGGGCCACTAAAGTAGGGTACAGGTGACACCCAGGTGATCTGCTTTTGTGATAATGTACCAGGAGACAGGACTGTCTGGATAACAACACTTAGTAATACTAGTGAATATTTATTAGGTGTAGATAAGTTCTAAAAGTGCTCTGAGTGGTTGGGGCAGATTATACCCTGCCAAAGACGCCCAGGAGGGGTCTGGTGGGGCTAAGGCTGAGTCTACATTCTGCTCAGGGTAGTTACCTGGGGAAAGAGGTGTGTTTTCTACTTTCTGCAAATGTATCCTATAGACTAGCAGTGGTCCCGTGTTTGTGACAGCCTTGTAACAATCCTGTGGATACCTCCAGACAGCATCATCCCCATTTCACAGATGAGAAAACTGAGGTTCAGAGAAGTTCAACAATTTACTTAAAGTCACAAGCTAATAAGAGGGGAGTAAGGACTCCACCTTGGGTCTTCTGAGTCCACTTCTAACCACTGTTGGGAGGGAAGGCTGGGTGGGACTCAGAGAAATGGATGGAAGCCTCATTAGCATCAGGTCCTAGAACAGTGTTTTTCAAACTTTTTTTTTTTTTTGTAGAGACAGAGTCTCACTTTATCGCCCTCAGTGGAGTTCCATGGCATCACACAACTCACTGCAACCTCCAACTCCTGGGCATAGGCGATTCTCTTGCCTCAGCCTCCCGAATAGCTGGGACTACAGGCGCCTGCCACAACGCCCGGCTATTTTTTTGTTTGTTTTGCAGTTCGGCCAAGGCTGGGTTTGAACCCACCATCTTTGGTATATGGGGCCAGTGCCCTACTCGCTGAGCCACAGGTGCCGCCCTTTGTTTTTTTTTTTTAATGACAGAGCCTCA
>CAUYRH010033814.1:0-44919 GCA_963574655.1 Perodicticus potto | reverse complement strand
GTGTCAAGGCCCTTCTTTTTCACATAAAGAAACCAAAGTCCAGGCTCGGCGCCTGTAGCACAGTGTTTACAGCACCAGCCACATATACCAAGGCTGGCGGGTTCGAACCCAACCTAGGCCAGCTAAACAACAATGGCAACTACAACAAAAAAATAGCCGGGCGTTGTGCGGGCGCCTGTAGTCCCAGCTACTTGGGAGGCTGAGGCAAGAGAATCGCTTAAGCCTAAGAGTTTGAGGTTGCTGTGAGCTATGACATCACAGCACGCTACTGAGGATGACATAGTAAGACTCTGTCTCAAAAAAAAAAGAAAGAAAGAAAGAAAGAAAAGAAACTAAAGTCCAGAGTGGGTTTTCGTTCATCCAAAGCTATGGAATCATGGATTCTCAGACTTGGAAGGCACTTTAGACCTTTTGTTAACTGGTTTCACCTGCAGCTGAAAGTCTGCCCACTTCCCGCACATCCTGCCAGAGGATCGCTTGGCCTCTGCTTACACACTTCTACCTCTGGAAGCGCATGATTTTTTCTACCCATTCCGTTTACAGACAAGTCTGATTTTAAAGCTCTCTCTATCATCAGAGAAGATGATTCAGTTTGCTGTTGCGTCCACGGACAGCTGCGTTCCAAACCTACCAAAACAAAGCCTGATCTCTTCTGAGTCCCAGGAGGTCTGCTCTCCCCATGGCATCCCTTCCCCCTGACTGGGCTATTTATGTTCTCTCAGAAGAATTAGGTCTGGACAGGCTTTTGGTAGTGTGGTTTAGCTTGCTGTGTTTATTTTGCTTTCATTTATTAATGACAACCATCACCTTTTATGCCTCCCATCCATTTCCTTCTCTTTTTCAAGATGCAGAAAGCTCTTATTAGAACATCGGTGAGTTCACTACACTCTGAAAAATCAGGGCCAGGAAAAAAGCTAGAGTGTGCTTCTCTTGACAAGCCTGCTTTAATATAATCACAGATCTGTCACAAAATATGCAGGCTTATAAGGGGTTGTCAAATTTTTTTCCCTGAAGTGGGAGATGCTTGGGGAAGAAAATTGTTTTTAACTTAACTGAAAAGGAACAAAGAAGAAAAATCAAGGACCAAATGATTTCATGAAATGTTTGCATAGCTAAGATGTTGCAAACTTCGTCTTACTTAATGATAGAGCAGAGAATTTCTGAAAAAGACAAAAACGGAGTTCTGAAATGCGCACGTAGCACAGTTGTCCTTTTCATGTCCTAAGATGTTTTTATTCTCTTAACCTAGTCAGGAAACAGGTGAGGCGAAAGGACAGAAAGTATCAATATTCAGTCATCCAGATCAAACCTATCCGGATGGAGAGGAATCAGAGGTGGCTGCTTAATCAATACACAAATTTCTTTAAACGATGTCCTGCCAAAATAATTCCAGTTATTAAGTTGTATTCTGCACCATGACTCTAGAGGATTTATGGATTCCTAAGTGGCATATAATTTAAAAAAAAATTTTTTTTGTTGCAGTTTGGCCAGGGTCAGGTTTGAACCCGCCACCCTTGGTATATGGGGCCAGCGCCCTACCCACTGAGCCACAGGCACTGCCCTTTTAAATGTCTTTTTAAAGATGTTTGAATTTGTATCTCAGCATGAAGGGGGCAACTGAGGTCCTTCTGGGTTCTGCAGATGGACTCAGGGGAGAGGGCTCTGGTTTTCCCCATTTCCCAGGCCAGCCTTTCCGTGGTCCTGTGGACGACTCCCTGTACCCCCAAATTCTACATGGAGTCCTCTCTGGCCTAAGCATCTAGTTGCTTTCAAAGGCCACCACTGTCACAGAACACTTTCAGGGATGTGCTGCAGTTAAACCTGGCACTGTGTGGCCCATCTGTGCCTCTTTGCTACGGGGACAACCCAAGAGCCCCTAGGGCTTTATATAGTGACGCCCTCGGGCACTAAAGCATCACCCCTTCCATCTTTTTAAGTCTAATTTCCCCAACACTCCAGTGCTTATCAATCCTCCTGTAACCGCTCAGTGTAAATACAATCCCAGAACTCTTTCTGGCTTCAAGTTCGCTTTCCGTTTCTCGCCCGCCCACTTCTCTCACCCCTCTTTGCCCTGAATTAGAAGCACAGAACAGACAGATTCACAGGACTCCAAACTGCCCAAATGGCAGATTTCTCTCTTCCACTTCTCCAGTTAACTTCTCCTTCCCCTTTCTTCCACTACACACCCAGGGTAGCTGAGAGCACTGGCAGCTTACCCTTTCCTCCAAATGAGAAAGCGATCCTGCCCTGTTAAATTCCCAGCTATTGTAATGGGGACTAGGAACAAGCAGATACCCATTTTCAAGTGAAAAGGAAGAACCCTTTTAAGGGCCTCAGCCTAATTGTAGACGGGAGGCGGTATTGCTGAATTTGGTTTTAAAAACAACATCGATGATGGCCGAAATTAAGTTATATTGTACCTGCCCGAGCAAAAGAAAAAGGGACATCAAAGGCAGAATCAATTTGGGTGGCAAACAGAAATAAATGCCTGGCTTGGACATGGAAGACATCTGGCCTTTTTTGGAGCCTGATGTTTTGTTTCTTAGGCGGGGACAGTTAATGACTTTAATGAAAGCTGGATATGATTTTATGTCTTCCTTTAGCACTACTGTAAGTTTATTTCTGAAGGCTTCCTATTTCCAGAGCTGAAAGGATGTATTAATTGTCTAATTTGTTCTACGCAACTTTTTTTTTGTATTTTAATAAATAAATATCTTCTTTAGGCAAGATGTCAAAGTTAACCTGAATGCATGCAAAATCAGAATTAAACTATTTTAAACGAAATACAGTTTCATTACTTTCTATCTAGAGCAATAGAAAATTGCTCGGGAGGGGCGGTCTCTTTGAGATTTGCTCAGATGGAGATACAACCTTTGTATTCATGAGCCATTTGTCTTCTCGTGGACTTTGAAGTGTTCTGAATTTATTCTCACATGTAATTTTAACACTGCCTCCTATGGTCTTTTTAAACTTTGATTTATCTCTATCCAAAACGTCAGATTCTACATGAGTAACACTTTAATAAAAAGGGTTTGTCGTCCACAATCAAAGCAGTATCAGTGGCTTTAGACTAGGACAGACTTGGGTTGAGTCCCAGCCCGCAGCAGGGGCTGGGTGACTTCGGGTGTGCTGTTTAACCTCTGGTGGGTTCCGTTCCCTCTGGGTAAGTGGGAATAATGACAGTCCTCACCATCTGGTGCCGCTGTGAAGATGACTGAATGTACATTGTCACTTGTAACCAGGCTGAGACTTCGGAGAAAAATGGCATGGAGAGTCTCTGATTCATCAGGCAAACGCCTGAATCTGGAAAAGTTTCTACGCTCTTTAAGAGGAAACCACACAAGGACACCTCCTGCCGTGCCCAGGTTTAAACCCTAAGTAAATAACAGAGTTAATCTCACGGGAAGCAAATGCATTTTGTTATGGGTACAAAACCATTTTATCAGTCTTCAGACAAAGTAAATAGTTGACGAGAGGATGTCATTTTTTCCAGTTTTTCTGGTGTGTAGGTGAGAAAATTGCCATGTAAGTTTCTGAGCAGCCTGTGGTACAATAACCAAGACCATGGTACTGCTTTTTGTGAATAAGAGGCCTGGGCTGGGCTTTCTGGGGGCCTGGGTTCTAAAGCTGGTTTTGCCACTGTCTCAGTCTAGTCAGGCTCGGGTAACCAAATCCATTAGCCTGGATAATTCATAAGCAACAGGAGTTTATTGCCGACAACTCTAGAGGCTGAGAAGTTCAAGATCAAGGCACATGAAGATTCTGTGTCTGGTGAAGGCCTGTCCTTCTCACACCTCCTTACCTGGTGGAAGGGGCAAGGGAGCCGGCATCTTCCTCAGGCCTCCTATATAAGGGCCCTAAACCATGAGGGTGGAGCCCTCAGGACTTAATCACTTCCCCAAAGGCCCGCCTCTTCACAGGATGCACTGGGGATTTAGGTTTCAACATATGAAATTTGTGGGGACACCCACATTCATACCATAGTAGCCACTAACAATGGGTCTATGAATTAGCCAAAAACTCCATGGGCCTGATTCCCCTGAGAATACGATGCCTTAACTAGTCAGTCTCCACAGTCCTTGGGCTCCTGAGTTCACAAACCAGCTCTCACAGACTATAATTTCCCACTTTGGGGATTAATGAAAGTGTTAGATGACAGTGTGGGCCCATCTAATGAAGCCTATTATATAAAAAGGCCCAAGGCAAGATGTGTTTTTCCTTCCAGATACTTGGTCCCATGGAAAGACCCCTTCTGGCTGTGCTCTGGGGTGAGACAGTCAGGCTGGCCACCACCTTGAGGACATTCATCTGGCATGTGACCTTAAGTGCTGTTGCCTGTTACCAGTTTGATGGGCACCGTGGTTTAATGGGGGGCCCTCCACTTGGTGGAGAGATGATTTTATGTGGTGCCTTTGGTGATCATCCAGATGGCTACCAAAGTTTGCCCATTGCTCAATCAGAGTGATGGAAGGTCTTCACAGCAAGTTCGGGAACTTTCCATATTTAGTTCCAAATGGCTGTTCTCTCCATGCTGCAAACAGGCCAGCTCTCTTTCAGGGGAGTGTGTGCTGTTTCTTCCTGACAGGTTTACGTGCCACTGACAGAATTGCTCTACCTGAAAGCTGGGTCCCCTTGCCTTAAACAGAAGTGCTTAAAAATTAAATGCTCATCTGTTGCTTTTAGATGAGGGCACTGGGCTTGAAAATGGGCCACTAGTTAAGAAGTATGTCTAGTTTGTTTCTTTACCAGGGTAGAGATATTGTTTTAAAGTGATATAGAAACAGAATAAAAGCTTGGTATCAAACCATGAGAATTTTATGAAATAATGCATTTTCTCCCCATAATTTGCTCCCCATGCAAGCTATTTCCCTTCTATCTGCTCCCCAGCACCCATGGCACCTGCAGGAAGGACTCTGAGAAGTCCCAGGCTTTGTTGTCGTGATGGGCTATTTTCCACAAAACAAGTGATTCTCTTGCTGTTCTCTTAATTGTTCTTATATTTACTGTCTGCATAAAAGACTTGGGTTAATAAGAAAGAAGACTCTATTTAACCTATCATCTTTTTTAAAGCAGTAGCTGGTATGAATTGGGGGTGAAGTTCAGGTTTTAAGTGTCAAGGGTGGATGGAAGATGGTGATGGAAAAGAAAACACTGAACGTAGGAAACGACGACAAACCAGCAATGGATCAGTGGATGACTTATGCCTTGGCCTAATGCTGGGACACGCAGCACAGGGCTGGCCTCTGGACTCCCCTGCTCATGTGCAGAAACCCTGTAAGTTAGGTTGATTCAAGACATCACACACTTCTGCTGGGCTATGGCAGAAGAGGTGCTGAGGCCTACTTTTTGGTTTTTTGTTTTTTTTTTTCTTTTCTCCCTTCTTTAAAGCAGAACTTCCTGTCTGAATTGGTTTTCTAAGGTGTTGTAATAAATTACCTTAAACTTAGTGGCTTAAAAAACCCACAAACTTATCTTTGTCCTGGAGAAGTTCAAAATGTTTCAGTGAGCTAAAATTAAGGTGCAACAGGACTACATGACTTCTGGAGGCTGTGAAAGAATGTTTCCTTGCCTTTCCCAGCTTCTAGAGTCTGCCCTCATTCCTTGGCTCATGGCCCCTTCCAGAAATAAAATTACTCCAACATGTGCTTCTTTGGTCACATCTCTTGGTCTGTCGCCCAGGCTGGAGTGCAGTGGCATGATCACAGTTCATTGCAACCTTAAACTCCTGGGTTCAAGCAATCCTCCTGCTTCAGACACCAAGAATGCTGAGACTACAAGTGTGCATGACCACACCAGCCTCACTCTTTTAAGGATCTATATGATCACATTGGCCCCCTCATCCCATAACCTCCATCTCAAGGTTCTTAATCACATCTGCAAAGTCTCTTTTGCCACTAAGGTGGCATACAGTAGAACCTCCATAGTTGACACACTTCTCTACACTGATCACCTCCTTAAATATGTCTAAAATTTATCTACATGTTTTATAAATCTTATGTCACCCAGAGGAGAAAAGAAAATATTTATCTGTTGAACATAACCCTGATTCTTCATAGTTTTAGGTAAGAGTCTGAGCCTTTCAGATGTGAGTTTATGGAAGGAGATTGTACCTGTCGTAGGGAGATTAAAAATCCAAGAGAACTTTTATAATGAGTTAAGGGAGTATTCACCAAGCTATTTACTTTGGCCCTACCCATATTTACCATTGTCTGTACCTTACGGTAAATAAAATCAGATGTTTCCTTAAACTTATTGCTTAATTTCCCTCTAAAAAACAAATAGCAGCCTCTACTGACTCCAAAAATAAGAGCAACAGAGATACTCCAATACCTTTGGGACAATACATATTTTTAAAGAAAATATTTTCCTTTGGGGGCTCAAGCCTGTCTTTAAAAGATTCCTCCCCCCAGCTGATTCCCCTCCCCACCTAGAATCACAATCTCCAAATGAACATTTTAAAAGAAGGAGGTGGGTCAGATAAATGCTCATGAAATTTCCTCTGGGCCTTTCTTACATTTGGGAGGACTGGTAGCCTGATGTGGATTAGGAGATTATGTTCATTTGCAATAAAGTTTGAGGTTAGACAAAGACCAATTTTATGTCATTGTTTTAATCTTCAATCTGGTTGCTGTATGTTGTTTTTGGAGGATTAGTTATTATTTAAAAGATCTTATTTTCACAAAGTGCTTGACTAGCATTGGTGACATGCTGGAAAATTAGGAAAAAAAAACTTGTCAATTGCAGAGATGTCTGAAAACAACGCTTAATTTTTTTTTTTTTTTTGAGACAGAGTTGTGCTCACTACCTGAGCACTGCACTGCTACACGGCAGTGGCATCATTGTGGCTTACTGGAGCCTCAAATTCCTGGGCTCAAGCAATCCTCCTGCCTCAGTCCTCTTAGGACTATAGGAGCAGGCCATGATGCCCAGCTAATGTTTCTATTTTTAGTGGAGATGGGGTCTTGCTCTAGCTCAGGCTGGTCTTTAACTCCTGAACTCAAGCAATCCTCCTGCCTTGGCCTCCCAGAGTCACCATATCCAGCCCTTCATAATGTTTTTGCTTAATAAAATTGTTTTTCGAATTTCTAGCTTTTTGTTGCATATATTTAAGGAATACAAGTTGGTGATTTGATAGATTTGATATGCAATGCATAAGCATTGTGAAATAATCACTACAATCAAGCTAATCAATATATCCATCACCTTATATAGTTATCTTCTTTTGTGTGTATGTGGTGAAAACACCTAGAATCTATCCCCTTAGCAAACTTGAAGTATACAGTACTATATTGTAATCTATAGTCACCATGCTATATATTCAGTCTTCCCAAAATTATTCATCTTGCATAACTAAAATTTTGTGTCCCTTGACCTATATCTACATATTTTCCCTTTGCCTTATTCACCACCATTATACCCTCCACTTCCGTAAGTTTAACGATTTTAGTGATATAAGTGAGATCATATGGTATTTATCTTTATTTTGCTGGCTTACCTCACTTAGCATAATGTCATCTAGGTCCATTCATGTTGTTGCAAATGTTAGAATTTCCTGCTTTTTTAAGGTCAGATAATATTCCATTGTATGTATATACCATGTTTTCTTTACCCATTCATCTATCAATGGACATACAGATTACTTCCATATCTTGGCTATGGCTTAACAAAGTTCAGCATCCTTACATGATAATAACTCAACAAATTATGTATAGAAGGAATGCACCTCAACTTAATGAAATAATAAACACTAATGACACCAAATGCTGGCAAGCAATGGAGTAACAGGAACCTTCATCCATTGCTGGTTGAGGGTTGGATGGGTTTGACAGTTTCTTACAAAAAATAAAGTAATGGAGTAACTGGAACCCTCATCCATTGCTGGTTGAGGGTTGAGGGTTTGACAGTTTCTTACAAAAAATAAAGATATTCTAAGATGCACCATAGGTGAGGCCCCACCAATTCCCCTCCCTCCACCTGAACTTACTAAATGCAGAATACAAATATCTTCATACAATAACTAAGAAAATGTCATGAAGGCTATGTTAAACAGTTTGATGAAAACATTTCAGATTGTATATGAAACCAGCACATTGCACCCCTTGATTGCACTAATGTACACAGCTATGATTTAATAAAACAAGAAAACCAAAAAAACAAAAAAACAAAAAATAAAGATATTCTTACCACAGAGCCCAGCAATTGCAATCTTAGGTATGTACTTGAAGATGTTGAATACTTATGTTCACACAAAAACCTGCACAAAGATGTTGATAGCAGTTTTATTTATAATTGCCAAAACTTGGGAGTATCCAACATGTCTTTCAGTAGGTCAGCAGATAAATAAAACTATGGCACATCCCGACAATGGTGTAGTAGTCAGTATTAAGAAGAGATGAGCTGTCAAGCCATGGAAAGACCATCTGAAAGGTTTACCTATTGTATGATTCCAATCACTGTGTATAATATTCTAGAAAAGGCAAAATCATGGAGACAGTGAAAAGATCAGAAGCTGCCAGAGGTTAGTAGGAGGAAGGGGGAAGATGAGTAGGTGATGCACAGAGGATTTTTTAGGTCATTGAGCTTTTCTGAAAATACTATAATAGTTGATACATGTCATTAAATATTTGTCAAAATTCACAAAATATACACCAGAAATGAACCCTAATGTAAACTCTGGCCTTCGGGTATCAATATGGGCTTATCAGTTATAGCAAATGTACCAGTCTATGTAGGATGTTGATGGTGGGGGAGGCTGTGCATGCATAGAAGCAAAGTGTATATAGAACTCTCTGCACCTTCTGTTTAATTTTACTATGAACCTAAAACTGCTCTAAAAAAGTAGTCTGTTTAAAAGTATTCATTAGAGGGGCTCAGCAATAGATGTTCTATATGTTCTCTGACTATAAGGAAATGAGATTAGAAATCAATAGCAGGAAAAAATGTGGGAAACTCACAAATATATGGAAATTAAACAACACACTGCCAAATAACAAATGGGTCAAATTAGAATCAAAGGAAAGTCAGTCAGTCACAGTGCTGTGCATATGTAATCCCTGCTACTTGGGAAGTTAAGGCAAGAGGATTGCTTGAGCCCGGGAGTTCAGCCTGACAACACAGTGAGATTCTGTGGGTTAAAAAAAAAAAAAAGAAAAAGAAAAGAAAGAAAATCAGACCAATTAGACCAATGCTTGAGGGACAGTAATAGCTACTATTGCTTATAATTAAAAAAAAAAAAAAGGCAGTACCTGTGGCTCCTTCCTTCTTCTTGTTTTAGGATTAGTTATTTTTTTCCCCTGTGTTTTAAGATGGAAATTTAAGTCATTGATTTTAGGTCTTTTTTAAATTTTTTAATTTAATTTATTTAATTTATTTATTTTTTAGAGAGAAAGTCTCACTTTATTGCCCTCTATAGTGCAATATGCCAGTCCCTTATACCGAGGGTGGTGGGTTCAAACCTGGCCCCAGCCAAACTGCAACAAAACAATAGCTGGACGTTGTGGCAGGAGCCTGTAGTCCCAGCTACTCCAGAGGCTGAGGCAAGAGAATCGCCTAAGCCCAGGAGTTGGAATTTGGGGTGAGCTATGATGCCACGACACTATAGAGGGCAATAAAGTGAGACTCTCTCTCTAAAAAATAAATAAATAAATAAATAAATAAAATTAAAAAATTAAAAAAAGACCTAAAATCAATGACTTAAATTTCCATCTTAAAACACAGGGGAAAAAAATAACTAATCCTAAAACAAGAAGAAGGAAGGAAATAGTAAAGATTAAAAAAAAAATGAAAGAGAATAGAGAAACAATAAAGAAAATCAACAAAATTGCAAGTTGGTTCTTTGAAAAGATGAACGAAATTGATGAACTTTTCACTGATCTACACAAAAGAGAAAGAAGAATCAAATTATTAGAATCAGAAATTAAAGCAGGGGGACATCTCTACCAACTTTACAGAAATAAAAAGGATTATTGAGGAATACTATGAACGACTGTAGGTCAACAAATTAGATAACTTAGATAAAATGAACAAATTCCTAAGAAAAAAGTGTACTAGTTTCTTGAGATTGTCCTAACACAGTACTATAATCTGGGAAGCTTATAACAACAAAAATTTATTCTTTCATTATTTAATGTGTTGACAGGGCTGTGCTCCCCATGAATGCCCTAGCAAAGGATCCTCCCTTGCCTTGTGGGTGGTTGCTAGCAATTCTTGGTGTTCCTTGGCTTGTGGTAGCAAAACCCCAGTCTCTGACATAAGGCCATATTCTCTCTTGTCTTAACTTGATGACATCTGCAAAGACCCTATCCAAATAAGGCCACATGCATGGATTCCATGTGGACGTGCAATCTGGGGGGACACTACTGAACCTAATCAGACACAAAGTACTAAAACTAACTCAAAAGGAAATTCACTATCTGAATAGATCTATAGCAAGTGAAAAGATTGAATTAATAACCAAAAAACTACCCACAAAGAAAAGCTTAGGTCTTTATTTCATTTCAAGAAAGTGAAACAAAAAGACTCCAGATTGGAAGAAGTAAAACTACCAATAACACGATCTTATATGTAGAAATCCCAGGAAATCCACTAAAAAACTATTAAAATTAATAAAAGAGTTTAACAAGGTTGCAGGATAAAGGATAGGTATACAAAAATCAATTGTACTTTTATACGTTTGCAATAAACAATCCAAAAATAAATTTAATTCCATTCATAATAGTTCCAAAAAATACATGGGTATAAATCTATCAAAAGAAGTACAAAACTTATACCCTGAAAACTATGAAATATCATTGAAGGAAATTTACAAAAACCTAAATTGAAGGAGATACAGTCCATGTTTATGCAT
Source organism: Perodicticus potto (assembly GCA_963574655.1). NCBI lineage: Eukaryota > Metazoa > Chordata > Mammalia > Primates > Lorisidae > Perodicticus > Perodicticus potto. The sequence continues at coordinate 34,073 of CAUYRH010033814.1, read as the reverse complement.
TGAAAGACTTAACATTGTTATGATGATTGAAGGAGATACAGTCCATGTTTATGCATTGAAAGACTTAACATTGTTATGATCACTATTTCCCAAAGTGATATAAGATTTAATGAAATACTTATCAAGATCCAAGATGGTTTGTTTAGTTGACTCAAATGTAGTTTTTTAGTGGACTTTCAAATCTATTTCATTGATCTATATGTCTGGCTTTATGTCAGTACCATATTGCTTTGAGTATCCTAACTTTGTGGTAAGTTTTAAAATTGAGAAGTTCATGTCTTCCAAATTTTCTCCCTTTCAAGATTGTTTTGACCATTATCTCTTGCATTTAAATGTGAATTTTAGTATCAGCTTGTCAATTTCTGTAAAATAGGACAGACATGGCAAAAATGAAATCCATATCTTGTTCCTGATTTTGGGAGAAAAGCATTCAGTCCTTCATCACTAAGTACAATGTCGGCTGTGGGGTTTTCATAGATACCTTTATCAGATTGAAGAAGTTTTCATAGATACCTTTATCAAGTTGAAGAAGTTCCTAGTTTATTGAGTCTTTTATCATGAATGGGCACTGAATTTTGTCAAATGATTTTCTGCATGTATTGTTATTATGATGTAATTTTTTTGTTCTTTATTCCACTGATATGGTATGTTATATTAATTGATTTTTGAAACCAACCCTGCATTCCTGAACTTAACCCCATTTAGTCGTTATTCTGACACCAATTGGTGTGTTGTAAATCAATTCTGGACTAACCAGTCAAATTTAGTTTACTTGTCATAAATTAAAGGGTATGGTCCACAACAAGACTGCTCTCACTTCAGATGAATTGGCTACAAATCCGGAGGACTCCCCTAACCCCCTTCAGTCAGACTATTCACTAGAATGATTCATAGAACTCAGAGAAACACTATACTTACGGCTATCCCCAAATACAGAGTCACGTAGGCTAAGGTCTGGGAGGGTCTTGAACATGAAACTATGCCTTTTCTCCATGGAATCAGAGTGCATTATCCTTGTGGCACATCAATGTCCAACCAACCAGAAGATTCCAATAATCATATCTACAGCTTTTATTGGGACTTCATTATAGAGGCATGATTTGTCAAGCAGACATTGGTCCTGTGATTGAATTCAGTTGCCAGCCCCTGCCTTCCCTCTTTGGAGATTGGGAGACTAAGCTGATATAATGTCATTCAAAGCCCCAACCTTCTAATTACATGGTTTGTCTTTTCAGTTTCCATCCTGAAGCTATCTAGGGGTGCCCAGCAAGCCACTTCATTAGTATAAATTTAGGTGTGATTCCAGGGGCTCACAAATAAAAAATCATTTCTATCATTCAGGGAAGTCCAAGGACTTTAGAATCTCCATACCATAAACCCAGGGCAAAGACCAAGATCTTTATTATGTAGCAGTCATAATTCTTTTTTTATATGTTGCTGGCTGGATAAAGTTTGCTATTATTTTTTATTGAGGATTTTTGTGACTATATTCATAAGAGATACTGGTTTTTAGTTTTCATTTCTTATGATGTCTTTGTCTTTTTTGGCATTAGACTCATAGAATGAGTTGGGAAATATTCTTTGCTATTGTCTGGAAGTTTGTAGAGAACTGGTATTATTCTTTAAATGTTTGGTAAAATTAACCAGTGAAGCCATCTGTTCCTGGAATATTTTTTGTAGTATGTTTTCTAATTACTAATCAATCTGTTTTTTTTTTTTTTTTTTGCAATTTTTTGGCTGGGGCCAGGTTTGAACCCGCCACCTCTGGTATATGGAGCCAGCACCCTACTCCTTTGAGCCACAGGCGCCGCTCTAATCAATCTGTTTTTTTAAAGGTCTATGCAGATGTTGTATTTCTTCTTGAGTCATTTTCAGCCCCTTTTTATGTTTATGAAAAATTTTCTATTTTATCTAAGTTATATTGTTGATAGTATTCCTTTGTAATCTTTTAATTTTTGTAAGGTCAATAGTAATGTTCCCTCTTTCATTTCTGATTTTCCATGCCACTGTTCTAAGTTGGGAATGAGGTCAGTGTTCTGCTTTTTTCCAAGCGAGAGCCATGCTTTGTGAACAGGGAACAAGTGGGTGGGCAGTCGCCTCTGTTCTTCTTGGCTTGCCTCCTCTGGTGTGTGATCTCTGCCCTACCAGTGAGTTGAGGGGTTGGAGACACCAGAAATCTTACTTACAATGCCAAAGGGGCAGAATTACCACTTTATGAGTGGGGGTTCAGATAAAGGAAGAGAGCTCCAGGACTGAAAGCTGCACTTGCCTGGAATTTAGCCTTTTCAGTGTACAGCTGGGGAAGATGAGGATGCTGGTAGCCTGTACTTCCTGGGGAGTTACCAGAGCCCTTTCCTGGGAACTATTGGAGAGGGAATCTCATTGTCTTGACCATACCTGGAGTGGAGCTTCTATCACATTCATCTGGGGCAGGGGGAAGGAAGAAGGGTCAAGGCTCTGATGCTACAGATTCTAACAGCTCTTAACAAGATTTAGATTTTCTTGAATAAATGTCTCATTGGCTATGTGCCCTTGGGACAATTTCCAGATAATTTAGCTATTTAAAAATGATTTTCATCAGTTACTGCTGTTTCCTGGAGAGAGGATCCTCAGAGGTCCTCACGGGCCATTCAAGAAATGTGCCTTGTTTGCCAACATTAGCTGTGCCTTCCACAGAGTATGTAGTTTAATTCTTGGGTTTATAACTTCAGGTGGCTATGAATGGTTTATGCAGGGCTGACAGAATGCAGAAGACTGGGAAAGAGGACCTAGCAGGCATATACGTGAAGTTTTAATATTGAATTGAAGAAAATGTTAAAATATGAAATGATTTAACTTTGAAAAGAGAAGGTTAAGGTTATAAAGAACTAGTATATATGTTCACTGAACAAGTAAGTGGAATGCTTACTATGCAGAGCAAGGTACATACATTAGACATAAGAAATAATCTAGAAGAGCCATTAAATAATAGAATGTGCTTCCCGTAAACTTTGCGGAATAGCATTTTAAAACTGGCTAGATCTTTATTTTTGCATGGTGAATTTTATGGGTGACTAAAATGCAGCTTCTCTATTACCTCATTCATTGTGGTAGATTTAACAGATGCACTTTCTTGACACAAATTATTAAAATGACTTTAGCGTTGTACCTTTTACACTGAACCATAGCAAAAACACACAAGAGCTTGTAACAGCAAAGTGCAAGAAAACCAGATAAAGTTCCTGGCTATGTGGATGATTATTTTGTTCTTCCTCCAGAAAGTTAAACAAATAAAAGCAGGTGTTTTTTTCTACTTGACTTTCAGCAAGGCTAACTTAACTGTTTTGTATTACTGCTCAAAGACAGTGGAGAGGGTAAACAGCCTCATTAGCTCCCTTGCAATGCTTGAATTCTTAGGTCATGTCAGCTTCCTGGACATGGGTAAGCTATTGTTTTTCCCTTTCCAGGACGGGCAGATAAACTATACTTCAAATATTTATTCTCCTTATCTTGCCTACTTTACTAAGGCACCTGGTTGTGATATCATTTCAAATGCAATGCCACATATAGAATAATTTCCATATAAAGAGATAGATACTATTTAAGAACATGACTCTTTTCAAATTAAAATCTTAAATGTATTAGGGAAAACAAATTCTTCTCAGGTGTTGGCAAGATTATAAAACAGCCCTTCTTAGGGACCCTCTCACTCTTTGAATGGAAATTGAGTGATTTCTTCAATAAGGGGAAGTATTAATAATAGCAGACACATTTTACAATGATAATTAGCAACATGCTTACCATGTTTTTAATCAGAATTCCCAAAGTTTGATTGAAGTTACCACTTACTAAAATTGTACCCTAAGATTGACTAGAATTGTAACTTGGGTGTCACACAGGGAAACCATAAACTCACAAATTATACATAAAAGCTATGTATAAACTATACACATTGAGCACATATAATTTGTGTATGTATCTCACAACAGAAATATAAGCATTGTTTAAAGGTTATGAAGATTTTTTCAAACTAAAAAAGATAAACTAAAAGTCAATTAAAAGTCAACTTCACGTGTTGTGATGCACAGCAAAAGGAAATACAACACTCATTAATGTGAACAAGTTTTCATTTTAGTTTCATTAATAATTAATGACTGAAAAACTGACTTGAAGCATCTTGATTTGTTGTATAAGATTTTTATATTATCTCTTCTCTGAACTGCATTCTCATATTCTTTGTCAGTTTTCCAACTGGGATATCTTCCTCTTACTAAGTTTATAGGAGCTCTTCACATACAATACTCATTAATCTCACGTCCATTTTACATTTTGAAAGTATTTTTAGTTTCGTGTATCCTTATAACTCTTCTCTTTTATTATACAGATGCTTAAATTTTTATTTATTTATTTATTTTGTAGAGACAGAGTCTTCACTTTATCATCCTTGTTAGAGTGCCATGGAGTCACAGCTCACAGCAATCTCCAGCTCCTGGGCTTGGAGATTCTCTTACCTCAGCCTTCTGAGTAGCTGGGACTACAGGTGCCCACCACAACGACCGGCTACTTTTTAATGTAGCTTGGCCAGGGCCGGGTTTGAACCCGCCACCTTTGGTATATGGGGTCGGCACCTTACTCACTGAGCCACAGGCACCGCTTAAACTTTCTATGTAGTCATATACATCAATCTTTCCAATCATTGCTTTTGGGTTTAGGTCATTTTTAGGAATGCCATCCTCACCCCCAGAACTATAGATATTTTCTGTATCTTCATCTGGAACATTTGTGACTTTATTTTTATAATGAGTCATTAATTCCTTTCAAATTTGGCAAGTATAGTGTCAAGGTAGAAATCTAATTTTTGTTGTTTTTTTAAATGTTCCCAATACCATTTACTGAATATATTTTCTAAAATTCTATATTAGGAATTAAGATTACATTATTTGATTTTGAGGTATTTGCTCGCAAAAGTTTTTTAAAAGTAAATATTATGTTACTCATTTCCCCCAAATCTCAAATAAATCATAGCATATAGGTTTCTGAGTATTAAAATTATCTCATGATATAATTAAAACAGAAAGCATATTAAGAACAGACAATGGCATTAGAGAGAAAATATTTAATCTCTATTTTATGAAAAAATGTATAAAGCTTTAGAAAAGAGGCATTAACTTTCCGTGTATAGCACAAGCACACACTTGCTCTTTATGATCATTTGCATTACACTTCTTTGAGTTAGTCAAGGCCATTGCATTCTCATTACAGTCTACAGTTAACAACCCACTTAAAAAAGTCACTGAAGAATACAGTCTCAAAACAAATGAAGACATATAGTGTTGTATAAAAATATATTAATCTGTCTACATGAAACACTTAAAAAATGCACACCTAGTAAATTCTTTGAGAACCAGACCATGTCTAGAAATACCAATGAATGAACTTGAATTTTCACTGCATTTTTAACCATAGAGAAAAAAGCAAATATAATCAAATCTTTGGAATGACAGACATGAAGTCAGCACACCAGACTAGCTCTAATCTCAGAAATAAAACTGCAGACTTTATCCATACAAAAGACGGGAAAGAGTCTGAGTGTCTAAAATTTGACCAATTTATGAAATGTTACAATTTGAAACAAGGATGAATGATATAGATCTCAATCACACAGCAAACTTTGATTTGTTCATAATCCACATGTAAAGAAATGACAGCAATTACATTTTTAAACTGGCTATCAGTGCACCTTAAAAGTGAGAATTCAAACTTTTAACAAATATTAGCCTATGTAAAATATAGTTAGAGATGTATACCTCCAACTAGAGACAAATTTATTGAAATTCACATGGGTGTTATTCCCTTCCTCTGAAATTTCAGAAATTCTAGGATAATATCCCACCATAACAAATTTTTGTGTGTATCTATTATTCATGTAACCATAGTTCCTCACTGAAACATTAATAGAAACTACTCCTGTCGTTAATGAGAGGGAAGCCTAAGGTGTAGAGAAGGGGTAATTTATTCTTTAAAGGTATCTGTGGATGATCATATCAAGGTGTGCATGAACAACACATTTCAACTCGATAGATGAAAACTTGCTGGCTTTTGAAAACTGTAAGAAACACAAGGTAACCATTTTATATATGCTCAAACAATGAATGTGGTTCTGGTGGGACTAAGAATAATGACTACAAATTCTAAAAACAGAAAACCGTTGCAAGGCAGAGTCCTTCTAAATTTTCAGAAAGGAACACGTCTATTTTTACCCTTCATTAGCATAATTTATCAAGTAATGTTTCTTCCTATTTATTTCAATATATATTTCTCATAAGCTTAGCACACACTAGATAATTATTCCTATGTAAGTACTGGCAATATTTTAATCTGAGAGCCGATTCTCTTCTCTACTTCTTAGCATCAGTTTTTGCAGTCTCTTTTCACCTTTCAAATGGAAATATGTAATTTAAAAAACAAAAGGTGGTAGATTATGTTTGTCCATATTATTCACAATTTTAACTTTTCAACATTAAAAAATATCTGACAATTTTGCTTAATTCTGCATTGCTTAGAACCAACAGGCCCTTAAGTTGCTGCTTAAAGGGAAAGATATTCATGCCATGCCCTGACAGTTACAACGCTTTTTGGTATAAGGGTATTATTTATTTAAGCTCATTTGTACTTGCTTAGTGCCTTCGTACAGGTAGGGAAGTATATTTGAAAATGCTTGTGATACTTTCCTTTTGGTCCTGTGGCTTTCAACAGAACACAATGCACAGGCCAGTGGAAAGGCACCAAGCAATGAATAACTATAATCAGGGGCACATTCCGCAACAAGTACCTGAGATTTTCACTTTCCATTTCTAACCTCTGAAAATAATTAAACTAAACCAGCACACTAAGAAATGGAAGGGGTCCATTTACAAAAGCTGACGGGGGCTGCCTGCTATTCCACTTTACCCAGGCTCACTGGGATCAGATCAGCCATCTGAAAGCCAGAGACAGCCAGTCTAACCTGCAGGCCTACTGTGTGAAAGGGTCAAGGTCTGTTTGTGATGGAATACATACAGGCAGACTGGTCAAGCCTCTAATTTTTTAATATTATCCTTTATATTACCCTAATGCAAAGAAGTAAAAGAAGTGTCCTAACTATTCAGGACAAAATAGTGACTTATAGTTAATGGTAACTCTTCATTAGATAAACTGTGTGCCACAGGAGAAGGAACAGGCAATTTTGGTGATTAACAGTGAATTCTACTTAGAAAGTATGACTCTATTTTCGCTTTCTTAAGTTGATACACATTTCCTTATGGACTTCAGGAATGAGATTTTTATGACAAAATCAACAAATTACTTACTGCACCACAATGTGATTTAATCTACAAACTATTTAACAATGAAAAGATGTTTGCACTTTGCACCTGGATGATCATGAATCACAATCATTGGTGTGCACATTTTGCTGTATTTGTTTTAACACGTGTAGTACCTAAATGGGTTGACCATGGTAAAAATTTTACTGTAACAGAATTGCATATTTGAGTTATTTAGGTGAGATCTACAAACCATTTTTATTTAGGAAACAAGAAAGTAGAAGACTATATTGCTAGTGCTCATTTTGGCTGATAAAACAAAATTTTGTTAAATACGAGTAAGATACTTAGGGTCTGAGACAGGCTTGTGCTAAAATTTCAGTTAATCTTTATGACAAGGTCTTCATTATCTTTCGAAAATCCACTGAAAAAGCACTGTTGGAACTTACACTGGAAAGCTATTTCTTTACTACATCCATCTGCCAAAAAAAACTCTGTATAATAGCTGAAATTAACAAAGAGTGGTACATAAAATCTTTTGAGAAACAATAATTAAAGTCATCTAATTAAATGGATTTATTTAAATATCAAAAACAATCATTGCTAGCACTTTAGGGGGGCTGTGGATTAAGTTGCTATGTAAAGTTATGAAATGTTTATGTTTTTAAAAAATGTACTTCGAGAGGCAGCAGGGAGTTTAGCCGACTCCCACCCAGGATCTGTTGCTTCTTACAGGAGCACTCTTGACTGTACTGGTATAACTGCCTAACCCGTGTCTTGGTTTCCCCTATCAGTCAAATAAGGAAAAGTAATCTCTCTCATAAGGGTACTGTGAAGATTAAATCAGCTGATACATGTAAAGCACTTAGAAAAGTGCTGGCAAATACTAAGAACTCAAAACATTTAGCTGTGATTCTTATTACTTGACTTGAAAGCTTAAATTAAGTAAGTACTCTTTTTTTTGCAGTTTTTGGCCGGGGGCTGGGTTGCCACCTCCGGCATATGGGGCCAGCGCCCTACTCCTTTGAGTCACAGGCGCTGCCCTTAAGTAAGTATTCTTAATTTAGCAATTTGTTCCCCCTCTCCATCTTGGAGTAGTGTTAGGAATCAGGAGACCTGTGCCCAAATTAAAGATCCACTCTTTGACCTTGATTCCCTTGGCAGAATTGAGCATTTGCAGGCACCAGGCACTGGACACTATTCTGGGAGCTTTCTGCATCTTCAGATGTCACCAGTTTTCCAAAGCTGTCTCCTCATCTGTAAAATGGACATAACAACTACGTTTTGTTCATAAAGTTATTTTGAAGCTCAAGTGAAGCAGTCTACATTAAAGCACTTTGAAGACTTTGTAAAGCACCACCAGAATGAAAACTTTTTGGTTAAGATATAAGTATTCTGGTGCAAGTTGTTGGGCACATGTAGGAATGTGGTTCAGGCTGCGTATGTCTGGACCCTTTCAAAGCAAGTTTATTACGCATAGTTCCAAAAGGTCTTTTTAAAATTTTAATGAAACTCTACTATGCTTCTTTATAACTGCAATATTGTTTATAAAATAGTAATATGCTTCATTATAAAACTGTTTCTCTTCTTGAATCCTAACTCTATGGAGAATATTAACAAAGAGTTGTTAGGAGAAATATTTTCCTTTAGAAATTACAGTTGCAAAGAAAATGTCATGTCATGTGTGTCTATCGGCATAAATTATTATCATTATATAACTAAGCCAATAATTACCAGTTTCATTAAATTATTAAATGCTTTATGAACAATATTTCACTGAACTTACAGAAATCCTATGAAACAAGTAAATTAGCCCCATTTTGTAGAATTAGATTGAAGTTACCAAAAAGTACCTTCTCTTAACCACTACACTATGTTACACAAGATAAACACAAGAAGAAAAAGCCATAATCATTTCTATCTTCACGAAATCCCATACTTAAGAACACTGGTAGATCAAAGGACTCTACGCCATGTTCTGATCTTTGGTAATAAAATTGACTTTGAAAAGTTATTATGTAAGTGCTTACAATTCAGTTAACTTTAAATCTTTAAACAACTTTAGTTCTTTATCTGATTTTCAAAATAACATGTTGTTCACTGAAAATAAATAGAGAAAGGTAAAACTAAAATATCCACCATTCCGTGATTTAGGAGAACCATTCCTGGTATGTTCCCTCTGCATATATTTTTATGAAATTGTGAACTACAGAATTTAGTTAGGTTTTAATGATTGTTCTTAAACATGATGCCAAACACATGTACAATGGCTGGACTCGAGTCTTTTTAATTGGCAGATATCAATTAACGGTAAATTTTGTGAAGGTAGAAAAGAAAATTATTATATTATAAAGGTATATATTTTCAATATCTTCCCAAATTTTCCAACTACAGGAAAACAAAGAATAACTTATCTCAGTGGTATTAGTTCTGAAGTATATTGGCCCTAAAAGAAAAGTAATTCTTGAATTGATCTTTGTATGTGTGTATTATACAAACATGTATAAACATATACAACATAGTACTCTTGCATAAGAATTAAATAGTTTTTGGCTGTGTTAAAGATTTATAGCTTTTTGAAGGCATGGTAATATTATAATATTGATAATACTAATCATATCAGAATAGTTATAGGAGAAAATTGTTTTCTCTGCCAAAGTTAGACTCACGAGTGATTAAACTGTAAGATTTTGCCTTATGTGAACAGGCTAAATATTCGTCTGAGAAAAGAATATTCAAGATAGACAAAATTCTTTGTACGATCAATTCTCATTGCGAATTCAGAAAAAAATTCTATCACTTATGAAATGGTATCACAAAGAGAAGAAGAAAAGACAGTGACAAACCAGCAGAATGCTGCAGGGCAAAGGTTCCAGGTACTGTGTCAAAGTGTGTTTGATGCCACATTACTGGTGGCACTAAGGTGACTACAATATCACTTTTTAAACTATTACTATACACAATAATTTATGTGACAAAAAAGGGACAAGTTAAAAATATACAGAAATCCTTATAGAAAAAAGAAGGCAGACATGGACCAAAAAGTTAAAACTTTCTAGTGCTTCGTCTTATCTAAGAAGTTTAAGTTAGTCATAAATTCCAAGATCCTATTTATATTGCCTAAGGATGATTTATTTAAAATCACACTAATTCATTATGAGTAATATTTTTAATGTAAAACCAAGGTAGACTGATAGTGGGTAAGTATAAGAATGTTCAAAAAAACTACACTTTGAAAGTTAAAAGAATAAGCTTAAGATTGACCTAAAATTCTATCTAGACAAAAAAGAATTAAGGAATTCTAAAAAATATTTCTGCATTTTCAATTTACAAGAAAATATATAATGTATACTGGGTGTGTGTTTGTATATTTGTTATCCTGCAAATTAAGTTACCAGGTATTTCTAAATTAGCAAGCTAAAACTATGTGTACTTTTTTTGGAGAGTGAAACTGTTTATGTCCTTAGATAGAAAATTTTTGAGCCAAAGTATTCTCATCCTCTCCAAGTAAGAAATGAGAAATACAATAAGTAAAATGAGATTAAAAAATAACTAAAGCCTGTTCTCTATAAAAGAGAAGATAAATGTTATATATCCTATATTACAGAACATTATTTTTTCTGACTGTGAAAAGGCTATGAGGTAATTACATATAATCTCAAACAGGATTCCTTTCAATTTTACATTTATACTTCTCTTCGAAAATGGCTTCTAGCAGGTTACTAATTAAATCAGAGTCATGATTTATAACACTGTCTTACTTCAGAGATTTAGTTAACTTTACAAATAGAACAAACTATGTTTCAAACCTATATTTAAAAAAAAAAGAAAAAAAAAAGTAAAGAAACAGGCCGATACTTTAAATTTAGCATTGATTCTGAGGGGGAGGACAGCTATTATGGCATATTATCTATAAATATTTACTGAATAAACAAACATGGTTCACCTGCTCTTTTAAAAATCTTATAAGCTGATTAAATAACAAATATGTTGAATCAGTTTTAGGAAAAACAAGAATTAGGCTTTTAAATAGTTATAAAGATAAATTTTGATAATAAAAAAACTTTCCACTTATCTTCTCTTAGGTTTAAAAAAACCAAAAATCAAAAAATAGTACCATCAAATCACTGTTTCAGCTTTAATATTTTAGAGGGTATATATTAGGATATACTATATCTATTAACAGCATGAAAGTACTTCACCTTGAAAATTTCACTTTGAAGGCCCAAAAATGAATTGTAAAAACATCACAATACATGATAATTTAAATTCTGAATATAGAACCAAAAAAAACCGCAAACTCAAACTCAAACCCAATAAATCTGCATTTGATGCTTACAATTGAAATGTAAATTTCCAAAACAACATACATAACCCATTTACATCAGATTCAGCTGTCACAATAGATTCTTTATCATAGACAGCAATGTGTCCCTAAGTCCGTTTTTCTTTTAAAGTCATAGTATTTCTGAGGACTCAAATCATTATCTGGTAAGAATGTGTTCACTCAAAAACAAAGTTAAAGTAATGAGTGTATGTTCAACTTTATCTGTATAAAGTTATAAGGCATTAATCACAATATGTTAAAACAAATAATTTATGATAAAAATAGATAAAAACTCTCTTAAAAATATCTTAATGGAGAAAATCATAGAAGAGAATAAAGATCATATTACCACACATGTACTCTTTGAGCTTCTACCGTGATGAAAAGACTTTTTTTTGGCTTACAACAGACTGTGTGCCTTGAATGGCAGGTGTCCTTATTTACCGTAAACTGAAGCTTAAGTTCTGTCTAAATTATTGTGAAATTGACACATTCAAGTGTGCTGACTACTGTTAATAAAGGTAGAAAAAGTTAGTCAAAATTCTGGTATTATTATTAGTAGTATTCATTGCAAATTATCTGATGATAGTCATGTCTCCTACAGTGTAGACTTCAGTCTTGTGCCAAATAACAGTACAGAATGCAATAACATGGTTCAAATGATGATCGGAGACTTGGCTAGTATGTAGCCAGAACAAAGGAATTTGTTTATAATACAAAAGCAAGGCGCATAGCTTTATTTTAACATCAGTTGGTTGAACGGAGTAATGGGTGTCTCGGTATCCAGAGGCAGGAACAGTTTCTTCTTAAGTTACAGTGATGGTAAGGATGAGGGTGGGGCTGTGGTGATGGGTTGCTAGCCAGTCTGCTAGAACACATACCTGAGCTCTACCGGAGCCACGTGACCTTGCTGGGTGTCAGTTATCTGCAAAGGCTGGCTGAACAAAATTGCCTTCATCATGCAGGCACTGCTATCTGCACTACAGTAATAAAGAAACACGCTGATAGATACAATGGCTTCAAGTGACAAGCAATCAACAGGAATCTGAAGTGAAATCGTTGGCTGATTAGAAATGTTCTCTATGTCTCCAGATGGTATCTGTCCTTGAAGAAGCCATTCATTGCCTAGAAAATAAAAAAGTAAATTATTAAGACTTCACAAGAAGAAATTAAAATATTATGAAGACTTTATTAATTCAGTTAATAAATACACATATTTATCAAAAGCCTCTAAGTGCCAGACATTGTGTTCTGTGGAAAGGACATAAATATAAGTAAGATATAATAACGACTGTTCCCACTCCGATGATCATTATATCTAATTATTATAATTCGTCTTTTGTATAGACACTGTAAAATAGGTTATAAATTTACTTTTATGAAATCAAGCTGAATATTTCAAATATGGCTAGAGAGCCTTAATGCCTCAAATTAGAAATGAAACCCATTAGGTGTGGAAATAAACATAGGACACTTAAGAAAATAGATCATTTTTACCAAACAGGTAAGTCTTCAGGGATATAACATAAAAACTTAACAAAATAAACTTTGTCTAGGGAATAAAATGTATACATAACTCTGTAGTGACTTTCTACTTAAGATAATGATGAATTATTAAATATCCAAGAGTAAAAATAATAAAAAATCTGGAGATTTCTTTAAAAACAGGTGCCATTGCATATCAATTCTCCATGGGCTCAAACAATGTAAATACTAAGAAATTTTATATCCTTCATTTTAATAAATAAAATTCTTACTAGACTTAAATACATTGATTATCTGTACAATAAAAATCTTATAAACTACTAAAATTTTTTAAGCCTTCTAATATTAAAATTTTCTTTAAATGACTTTACTCAGAAGGAACACAGGTGTCATAACCAAGAAGCAAAGATTACACTGACATTCAGCCAAAGAGGGTGGCAGATACTAAGAGCCAGCGTTTGGGAAACGTCCAGAGGACCCTGAACATAACCCAATCAGCATCAGTGACTTGGGGCCTTTGCACAAAACCTGGGCCATCTACTGAGAAACGATAAAGCGCCATGTCTCCTTTTCGGCTTTGCTCTCTTTCCTCTGTTCTCAAGATGAGTTGACAGACTCCGAGAACGTGCCACTATCAGTTCTCTCCATGTCTCCTTTAGTTTAGTGTTTCTAATATTCTGTTGAGTGTAAATCAAGCTTGAGAAAAATACGTTAAGTAAGAGTAAGGAGAAGGTGAAAGGTAAGCATCTGAAGAGTTAAGTGCAGAGCTTTTATACAGAAGTGTTTAAACAATTCTTTTAAAATTCTCTTCAAAATTCTTTCGCTTTCTGTGCTTATTCTTGGACTGGGGAGTATCTTTTATTTAATGCTTGATTTTGCTAAAGAGATTAGCAGAGATCTTTTTATATTTTAAGTCAAACAAGAAAAGTAATAAACTCTGCTATTTTAATGTCCAAATCTAGAAATAAAACAGAAAATGTCTCTTTAGCTATTTCTCATATACATCACACATACGATCTGTGAAGTAATATGTTGGTGCTTTTATGCTGCCTTTTTTTGGCTTAAAACTTTCACATATTCTAACCACTTTAAGATACAGACCAAAATTTAGTTAAAAATAAATGTTTCTGTTTCTAAATAACCAGCCAAGAAGAGAAAATGTCCTTTAACCATAAGAGTACAAATGTACTCTATAAAATAGTTTTCAAAAGCTCTACATTATTAGGATTCTTGCCTAAAAGCTTATTTGCCTCTATATAATAAAAATGTAGCTCATATCTAACATAAGTGATGAAACAGCTATTTCATTTTATTTTCTTTATAGACTATTTCAATTTCCTTTGAAACTACCTATATTTTATATTCTAATGACTCAATAGTAAATAATTCGTGTTTGACAATGCAGAGTTAAAATAACATGTTAATTTGCCAATATCCCAGTTTGAAAACCAACACACTGAGATTTAATTGCACAGAGAAATTAAATTAGTGATCTCCAATTGATGCAGTCTTTCAGACTTGATGGACACTTCCTCTGAACCCACAGGAAGGAACTTGGGGAGCAGCCAGGGTTTGAGAACTCCTCTGGCAACAAAGCAGCTGCAAGCACCCTAGTACTTACTACACGGTCAGCCCTTTCCCTTAGATGGAGAGAATTCACCACAGGTCAGTCAATTACCCCAGAACCAGCTTCCCAAACTAACTAGCAGTTCCTCCCAGCTAGATCTCTTAGTTTCTTGGTTTGGACACCGAGTTAACAGTTGTAAACCAGCAGCTGCCCCGCTGAGAATACATGAAGGTAAAAAGACATGAAACTAGGATTTGGGTAATGTACAAAAGAAAAGTGGGTGAGAGGGTATGAAGGAGGGGGAGTTGGGGAGGAAATGAAAGATTGAGTGAGAAAGCGTGAAAGAGCGTGGGAGACGAGGACAGAGGAAGATCATTAGAGACAGGGGTCACAGACATTCTGGACCACTAACATTTCACTCTACAGTTATTGTCCACTACGTTACAGATGATGGAAGATGCTACTACAAGGCAAGCAGTATCCTCAGTCCTTATCATCTCGGAGCAATAAGGAAGCTAGGTCACACTGTGATTCTCATACACAGAAGAAAGGGAGAGATCAGACAGGGGATGGGAAGTGAGAGCCCTGGAAGAAGGTTCCACCCTATTTCTCTACTGAAGACTTTCTAACTCCCAAGAGGTCCTTTTGGGGGACAAAAATGGAATGACGAGTAAGGTGAGAAAGTCTATATTCTAGGACACAGTGCTAACAACTGACATGCAACTTCAGGAGAGCTATGCTGTTCTTCTCTAGCAGGAAGGAAAGGATTGCAAAGACTAAAGAAAACTGCTAAAGTAGAGTCAGGTCTGGATTCATTTTTTCTCATAATGTTTCAAATCTTGTCTGATTAGAGTAAAAATATGACATAACAAATGAAAAAAGTTACTAAATTAAACGTCAAGAATTTATGAAATACTTGCATCTGCAAGCTTCTTCTCCTACCGTCAGCTGAGAGAAACCAGCAGCTGGGTACTCCTTCAGTTAGCTTTGTTCCTGACGGGAGCTCTAACCTCAGTTTGAACTGAAGGGTCTGGCCGGGACACGCAGTCATGGCGGAAAGCCCAATGCGGGGAGCAGATTTAGGCAGTTTGGGTAATGTCCTCTGTTTTTCTGCTGGGAATGGCCCATCTACCACAGCGTTTTCAGATGTGAAGATGGGAAGCTATGATAGAAAAAAAGAAAACTGTTATTAAAACACAAGTACTTTATGGAAATTATAGAGTAAGAGAGCTTATTTTTAGACTGTAGTAGAAAAATGAAGTTCTAAATCAATAAAGTAATTGCCATTCTAGTCTGAATTACAATGTGTTTATCTGGACACTGTAAAGATTATTTTGTAGGTACAAAAACACAGTTCATCTAAGCAAAAAAACCAAAAAATTCCCACTTCTGAATGAGACAGAACTAAATTAATTGTCCAATGGTTATAGATGGTAGGAAATTAAAGCAAAAACCTTATAAATTTAAATGTACTAGATATATTATTCATTCTCATAATTTTCATTGTCAACTATAACAGGATGTTACTCAGATCAGAGATGTAAGTAAAGAGAAAGGACACATTTATGATGGTAATCTGTGTTTTTTGTTTTTTTGTTTTTTTTTTACTTTAAAACATATACCTTGCAAATTACTAGACTTTAGGGATAAAGTCTTGCATTTTTTTCTGGTAAATGTAATACATCAAGAGTTAGCTTGTAATAAGGCATTTCTCCTTGAAAATTCTATAAAGGATCATATCCACATCTTTAAAAACTGAGTATAAATTAAAGTTTCTTCTAATTTTATTTTCAATGTCTTGAGAAACATGGCTTCTAATGCTTCCTTGGGAAGATTATTTAGCAATGGACTCAGCATGGGAAACACATGAACTTGAGGACCACTGAACAAACAAAGAGCTAAACAGCCCCGTCCACACGGTCACCTACGAAGTGTGTGTCAGGACGTCCATTCCCTTAAAACAGATCAGAGAGGATCTGAGTCCTCTCCTTTTTTTTTCTTGAAGGTTTATCAAATTCTCTCCACTTCCAGCATCATTCTCAAACTCTCAGCACAGATGAAACTTTTATTTTAAGAATAACAGGATATCTTTAGAGCAGTCCTGCTGGTCTAGATACCCAAGAACACAACAGAGGTATCCACGTCTCTGCTGGAGATGGCCTAACCAAAAATGCCTCTGTCAGGGCTGTGAAGGAGCTCAGTTATCTTTCTTAAAACCACGCCCTTTAACTTATACTTTAAAATTACTTACCACAGAAATCATTTTTGTTTCTAAATCCATTACTTTAATCTGATGATTATTGGTGTCTGCTACATATAACAACTGACCATTCTCTCCAATACATAAGCCTCCAGGTTCATTAAAAGTTGACTCAGCCAAACTGGAACTGATAACATTTTTTGTGTCTCCAGTTCCTGCTAATGTCATACAGTTTTTTGTTTTTGGATCCACAACTTTAATCTAAAAGACAAAGAACAAAATTTATATATCTGAAGAGTTCATGTATATGTGGTATGGAAGAGTGTAGTGTCAAGAAAATTAGAGAATATCTGATTGCCATTAGTATTCTCAGTAAATCTCACAAAAAAATAGGTATTTCCATATTTTCTTGAAAAGCCACACATTCAAATTACACTCTAAAAGGAGATACTCTATTTTAAGAGCCAAAAGCTATATAAAATCTCTAGTTATATCTTGTCTTCTAGAAGCAAACTTTGATATGATTATTTCTGGAATTAAAATAAATTTAAATTGTATTGTTTTTCTTTACAACTTTCATGACTTTCTCCTTATGAGTACCTGGTGTTGCCTGAGGATTTGCTATGTGTCTTAAACTCAATGATTGCTAGTAAAATAGCTCAACCATATTGACTTTGTGGTCTTTCATCACAAAGTACTGTAAGAAAATTTATTATCCACCAATTATTGTAAAAAAGAAAAATGCAATAAAAACTGAAGTAATAGTCAAAAATGGAAATGCTGCTGGAAATGAAATCATTTGTTAACAAGCATTACAACTATCTGACAGCTCAGAGTCATTCATTTTTAGTTGATGTGTCAGTTTCCCTGTTACCTGCCTTCTCCTTATTTATTGAATATGTTACTAAGCAGCTCTGATAGGATGAAATTCACAACTTTTGATCATAGACAGTGGAATTGGTTTGGTGCTTGTCTGGGTTCAGGATACTGTCAAAACCTTATAAAAGGACCCAGAAAAGAACAGAACAAAGCACCACAGTCATCATAGGCTGTTATTCCTCTCTTATTCTAGAGTGGCAGTTGTAGGAGGCTCATAGAACCTTCAGCATTTTTAAATACCACATATGAAAAACAAGGTATTGTGTAATTCTGCCAGGACTCACCTACCTTGTGATTGTAGGAGTCCGCCACATACAGTAAATTCCTTTTCTTATCCCATGTTACTCCAAGGGGGTGCTGAAGCTTTGCGTTGATTCCTACTCCATCAACATCACCAAAAGCAAATAAATTCTTTTGTTTTTTTAAAAGAAAGAAACAGCAGTTATTACATTTTTTACAATGCTTTGTTAGAATATAAAGTGAAAATTCAGATAGTTGTATTTGCTATTTCAGTTAAAAGGCAAAAAGGCCTGATTTTCATAAAAAATAGGGGTGTGTATTTTTTCTCAGATTAGAAGAAAATAATACAACTTTGAACTCTATTAATTTGTGGTGCTTCACAATTTAACCTACGACAGTCAGACTTTGGGTTAGGAAGGGGTCAAGTCTGCTGGTCAGGTGTTCCGTCCACCCTACTGCACAATATCTAATCTACACTTTTCTGTTCTCTCCAGTAATCAATATTTCATTTTCCCTGTCTCCCGGAAGCCTTAACATTTATATGTAATCACGTAGAGTCAATTTACTTTTCTTAGATGGTTTGTTACTTGTGTTTCTTTATATTTACACTGGCTTTGTTTTGTCTTCCATTTTAACTCATGGACCAGCCGAGACTGATCTCTCTCAAACCTTATTAACTTTCCACAATTCAAGAAACTGCCAGCTTGGCCAGTCTGAGCACACAGTGCAAGAGTGACAGTCATTACCATGGGATCTCGTTCTCCTCCCACGAGGTGCTTCACCGCTCCATCTTTTAGAGAGACCGTTCTCACTGTACTGCTCTCACTATCTGCCACAAATAGGCAGCTCCAGGGATCCTCAGAGGCCAGGGAAAGGCCTGAGGGCTGGGCGAAGCCCGCCTTGTGCGGATAGGCGTTGTTCCGGTTCTCTTCATTTCCACTGCCAGCAAACCGAAGGCAGGTTCCTTTTTTTAACTCACTGAAAAAGACAAATTCATAGGTGAAGTCAACATGTGGTGCATATTGCCAATCCAGTTATTAAATTAATGAAGGTAAATGATCAAATCCACGGTGATTGGCATTGTAAAAAACAAACAACTCCCCT
The DNA here is from genome assembly GCA_963574655.1 of Perodicticus potto. NCBI lineage: Eukaryota > Metazoa > Chordata > Mammalia > Primates > Lorisidae > Perodicticus > Perodicticus potto. The sequence continues at coordinate 14,988 of CAUYRH010033814.1, read as the reverse complement.
TCTAAAATTAATTAGGGGAAATTAATTTGCCCCTTGCCTGGAAAACTTCCCACTCCCCTGTCTAACTCCCATTCCTTTCCTGACCTTGGCCTAGTTAAATTGTGCAAGTCAGCTTTCAGCTGTTTTTCCAATCGTTAATTTATTTAGCCACTGTGTAGGGACTTTCTACTTTTTTCTGACACATACAAAACTGAAACTACTCTCAAAGACCAGAAAGGAAATCCCTAACAAGGTTAGAATTATCAGGTTAAATCATATTATTGATGACATAATTTTTTTTCCACCTTAACTTCTAGATTTTTTTCTTGGCTTCAGTACATTATTAGGTTCGAAAAGGGAGCGAAACAGATCTCTTGATAATTTAAAGCTTAAATTTTCATTAAAAATGTTTTGCGACTAGCAAAAAAAACTAAAGAATAGTTTATGAAAGATAGCCAGGTCAGGCATCACCATTTTAAGAAAATGATAGTGGATAATTATGATGCTTTAATGAATCAATTGTACAAATCAATTTCTTATATGCAGTAGAGAAATTTCTATTTAAAGGACTACTGCAATGATTCCTTTTATAGTGTAGAAAAAACTTTACACTTTGGTTTCTAAATTTATGCCAGAGGACTTGTAAGGAATACATGGTAAGTGTGTTGCATTGATAGACAGGAAGAAGCTGACCAATGCATCCTAATGCAAAATGAAAGATTATCTGTATATTATTTCCAAATATGGTACAATATGTAAAAGTCTAACAAGACCATTGCTTATTGGTTGCATTGTTTCCAATGCTAAGTTAGGTAGGGAGCAGGGGATAGAAGCAAAGTGATAAAGCATGTATAAAATATGGACACTTTTCAATGAAGTTATAGAAACAATCTAGCTAGAAAAATACATGTAATAAATATGCAAAACAAATAAAATGGAAGGTAATTACTATAAGGAGTCTTAACATTTTAAAAAAGTTCCCTTAACTAAATAAAAGAGTAGAAAGAAACAGCGACTTTTAAAACATTAGGGGTCATTACCCCCTGAAGATCAGTGATAAAGCAAGCTAATACAACCTGAAAATTAAGGGGTAGGTCAGTATTATCTGAGACACCATTTTCCTATTGTGATTGAGAGTCACAGGTCTACTTGTTAGGAAATCTAGGGAGCTCTTGACCATCTATGTTCCAATCAGCCATCACCTAGAATAGCATATTCTGGCAACCTCTGTTACTTCTGTTTGCTATTTATAATTATGTCTCACTCAACTCTTACTGGTAACCTCACTGTTGAGGCTACTATTATCTCGTGCCTAGATAATAGCAGTAGCCTCCTCAATGGTATCTGTCTCTAGTCTTGTCCCACTAGAGTGCTGCCAGTGTTCTTTCAAAAACACAAATCTAATCACGTCACGTCCCAGCTTAAACTTTCTATAAAGGCTTGTCGAATGTCCAAATCTCTGAAAAGAACCCACACGCACGATCTGGCTTCCGCTGACATCGTACCGACTCTTGCCTAGAAAACCTCCCACTCCCCTGTCTAACTCCCACTCCTCTCCTGACTAGGTCTCGGTTTAGGAGCCTCTCCCGGGAAGCCACCCTTGACACCCCAAATTCTACTGAAATTGGGTGTTTCTCTTACTTATGTAAGAAGCAATTTTAACTTAAGGGACTACTGTGTGATTCGTTTTACCCACACTGCTTTTATATTTCTTGCTGATCTGATTCTTCCTCTCTAAGTCCTCTGAGAACAGCAACCACGTCTTTCAATTTTATTGTTAACTCAATGAGCGTATCATTTTCATCTCTATTGCCCAGCATTTAGTATGATTTATAAATATTTGCTAGATGATTAAATGTATAAAACATAAATGTGTTCAAAGCAACACACACACATACACACTATTTAGGAAACCTGATATTTTGGATTATCTACACAATTGTTCCTCTCCATTGATAAAGACAAATGAGATGACCATTTCCTGTGGTTATCTGACAGCCTTTCTGGTCTATGGCTTTCATTCCTTTATTTATTCTGCAAACCCTTACTGAGCTCCTATTATGTCCCAGATATTGTGCTAGGACACAAAAATGAATGGGACAGGGTCCACACCTTCAAGAGGAAGTCTAATAGGAGGTAATAGTTAAAAATAAGTACAATCAAAGTTAAAAATAAGTACAATCAAAGAGAGAGAGGAGAAAGGAGGGAGAAAGAGAGAGCGAGGACACATTTATCAATGGAGTGATATACCTACACATCAGGTCTTACAAGGTCCCAGAGAAGAGTATGGTCAGTGCTGCCTGGGGTGGTGGAGAAAGTGGAAAGGCAGAAAGATATGAGACTTTTTTTTTTTTTTTTTTTCAGTTTTTGACCGGGGCTGAGTTTGAACCCACCACCTCTGGTATATGGGGCTGGTGCCCTACTCCTCTGAGCCACAGGCGCCACCCAAGACATCTTTATATAAGGATGAGATTTATCCTTATATCCCAACAGTGGCAACAAAGCCACCTGTGTTTATTGTCTATGCCAGGAATTATGTAGAGCTCTTCACACATAATATTAATTCTCAAAACAAGCCTGTGACATAATATAAATAAGAAAGTAAGTCTTAGGAATTTAAAATGACTTTCCTAAACTTATACAGATAGTGAGGGGTAGAGCCAGGATTTAATCTCAGGCCTGACTACAAAATTTGACTTATTAACCACTCTGCTATGTGGTACTCGACTATTTGAATGAATGACTGAAGATATCAGAGCTATGTCTTAAGAAAGGGCCCATCAGATATTCCCAGATCTCTTTCTAGGTGTTCAGGAGCCTGGCTTTTCCCAGGTTCCTTGAAGTTAAGTATGGTCATATGACTTACTCTGGCTGATGAATTATGGGTAAAGTGAATGTGTGTTACTTCTGAGTAGAAGTTTTAAGAGCCAGTGAGTGACTTATCACCTCCTGCTTGTTCTGCCAGGATGACTGGCAAAGTTCCAGTGGCTGGTTCATCAACAAGGGTGGCACAGTGCTCCCCACTGTACCTGTGAGTGAGCAAGACTTAAACCTGGTTTTAAGCCACTGAAAGCTTGGGTTGTTTGTTAGGGTAGTATAAGCTAGCATATCTTGACTAGCACAGTGGGAGCTGTGAGGATGATGATGCTGGGAACAAGAATTTTGTGAACTCCAAAGAGTATACAGACGAGCTGCCACTTACTTTTTCTTTGGCAGTTTGCCAGAGTCCAGAAGGAGTGCCCATATTTGATGAGTCCCAGCCATGGCAATCCACAGAATGTCACCTCTTTGGACCTCGGAATCTTTATAAAAATAAATAATAATTGTTATATACATATCTGGTTAATACGAACACTCCAGTTGTTTCAAAATTTTAAATCTGGGAAAGATAACAGTATGTTTATAAATCATCTTATAAAAAGTTAAAAAAATTTGCAACTCAAAGTTAAACTATTTGCAATGTTTGGAATTATTTTTGAAAATTTTGTTTTCCTTTTAACAGGTTTATTTCTTTAGATTTATAATTTACCTGCAACAATTTCACAGACATCCAAGGCAGTCTTAATAGCAATGTGTCTCTTTACATCTCTGGGCACAAGATTTGTAAACACTTGGTTTCTTATTTTATGTAATAGAAGAAACAGGCTCACACAAATTTTCCAAAGAGACTCTTTGCTAGTCCAATACCTAGAGCTAATTACCTAAGTAACAAGCTTTAGTAACAGGTTCTTTGCATAATTTCCACAAAAAAACTATCTTTGAAGAGTTAAAGAAATATGTATTGCCACTACAGTATTAGTTTTGAGACTCAGCAGAATGCAAAATAGGTATTTAAAAATCCATTGTTTAATACACCTTTTCGAAAAAATATAGCTAACATACAAGACAAAGAGTTCAACATATTACAATGTAGCTCTATTTGCTAAAATTAATAATTAACTTTCTATTTTTTAAGAGACTGATGTCATAATGTATTAAAATGTGACAAAACTATTTCTCAAGATAATTCTATTGTTAAAATATTCAATTATTTTGATTTCAAAAATACCCTGAGGCTACTTTTAAAAGTAATTGAGGCTGATGCCTCCTTTGGAAGAGTTCGGTCTCTACCATCTTGCAAATGTACTACTGTTCTTTCTACACTTTGTCTTTAATAAATGTCTTTGCTTCACGTGTGGCAAAAACTGGTAATAGAGATATTTTACCTAAAATAATTTGGTCAGTTATCTTACACTAAAAGAACTATCTTCATAAAAGGCTATTTTATTGGGCAGCGCCTGTGGCTCAAGGGAGTAGGTTGCTGGCCCCATATGCTGGAGGTGGCGGGTTCAAACCCAGCCCCAGCCAAGAACTGAAGAAAAAAAAAAAAAAAGGCTACTTTATTTGCATTTCCTTTAACTTTGAGTTGTCTATGTCCAAAAGAATTTTTTCTTCCTTAACATATATCACTTTCTAGTGTCTTTTACTTTAACTACAAAACAATGAGGATGATTCTCAACAAATTGTAGTTGCTATGTGGCCAAGCACTTTATAGAAATTGTCACTCAAATTTTCTCAACGGCCCCTGGAGACAGAACTGTTAGCAGGCCTGGTTTACAGATGAAGAAACTGGGACTTAGCAAGTGGAGAGGCAAGGTAACGTGCCAGGACCACAGAGCTGCTAAAGTAGTAACCAGAATCTGTACCCAGGCAGCCCAGCAGAAAAATTTATGCCCACCTAACCTAACAAATGCAAACATTATAAGCTAACTGTGTGTACCCTCAGATTAATCTGAAAAAAAATGAAGAAAAAGAAAAATCTATGTTTTTACATTTCACAACGTTTTGCCTCTTTCTGTGTTCTTAATTGCTATCCAATAAAATCTAAAGAGTAATTTACTTTTTCATACCCAGATGTCTGTAAACATAAATTCTACTAAAAATGACACTGGTGTCCATATATTCTGGGGACTCAGTCTCTGCTTAATCACCTTAAAACTAGATCAAAAGCTTTCCATAATTAACTTTCAACATACCACGATGTTCCTTTGGCTATTCCAGAGCCACAATCTGGGACTACTAGAATGAAAAGGAAACCTAAGCTAACAAAAAATTCCCCGTAATTTCATATGCTGGCACACAAAGGAAAAGTTCAAAGTATGTGAAACAGTATGATGCAATATCTTCTACTTACGAGGTCTGTTATTTTACACTGAGCATTAACCATGCAGTTATTACCAACAGATGATATTTGGTACCTAAGAAAGCACTCATTTTAGAATTGCTTATTGGTGTTAAATCTACCACAAATTTAAGATTATAAACTTTTTAGCAATAAACAACAAAAATGACAGAGTTTTACATGCTTGCCCAGTCAATGGTATTATTAACTAAAGAAATAACCAAACCAAACAAAAACTTTAGTAGGCAGTACAAACAAAAGGCATAGAAAGTCAGCAAAAGGAATAATCTTATTCATTTTAACTTAATTTGAAATGTTTTACATTCACAATATTCCAAAGCCTTCATTTATTCATAACATTTTTTAAATGCTGTATTAAGAACTGCTAATGACTATGTGTTCAAGTCCTTTACCCAATTCTCCACTTTCTCTGACTGGAACTAAATTATTCTTACAGGAATTGTGATAAAACACTAAAAGATGAGAGCTTCTGAAAACATCTCTTCATTTAAAACCTTGGCTTCAAAACTAGGTGGGACTGGGATTTGAACCCCAGCTACATCACTTTCTAATTTGTGTGCCTCAGCTTCCTCTTCTGTAAAATGAGGACATCACCACTCATTTCATAAGCTTATTGGGGAGAACGAATAAGGAAATCCAGGTAAGATGCCAAACAAGGTGCCTGGCACATGTTACGTGCTGTATTCCAACTTTTCTATACCAAGCTTGCTTCCTCCTTCCTCTTTCTAGAAAGTGCATCTCCACAAATCATTCAGATTTGTGCTCACGTTTCCTGCTCCCTCTAATATGACACACAAATACATACGCACACACACCCTGATTCTCCAGTCCCTTACCTTGCCTGACTTTTCTCGGCAGCATTTATCACTATCTTATATGTTATGTATTTATTTACTGTTTACTACCTTTCTCCTCTACTGAGCGTAAGAGGCCAACAGCTTTGTTTTACCCAAGGCTTTATAATCAGCACTCATAACAGTGCTTGATACATGGCAAACACTCAGTAAATATTTGAGTGAGTAAACATCCCCCCTAGAAATCACAAGGGAATTGTTCTACTTTTTGTCACTATGTCTGTAAGCCCTGAAATTATTCTAATGATGGTTGGTATTTCCTAACAGTACCAATGATTCATCACTAATCAAAGAAGTCTGCTATACATGTAAACCTGTGCCATTATTCTCTACGACAATGATTCTGAATGGGAATGGCAGCCTACCCTCAAAACAGCTTTGGATACTGGATAGGTTACATATTGTATGCCAGTATAGTCATGGCAGAATATTTACATATGAATACCTTATTTTTATTAAAAATTATGCTTACTTCTTCATATTTAAAAAAATGTATAAGTGTAGGTAGATTATATGATCTCTAGATTTCACTTTAGGTAGGATTAAAAAGGCTTTTCATAAAATTCAATATCTGAAGAGGATTTGAGATCTGAAAGGGCTGAGAACTCTAAAGTCACACATAAAAATAAAGCCTTTCAACATCTCCACCAAGCTTCCATTCATGATAGAAACTTAGCAAACAAGGATCAGAAGGCAACTTATTTCATCTTACGAATAATATTTACTAAAAGAACTTATAGCAAACATCCTATGTAATAGTGAAATTCTGCAAACATTTCTGCTATGAATAAAAGTCATACAAAGACACCCACTATCAACCCTTCTATTTGGCATCATATAGAGGTCCTAACGTGTGCAACAAAGTATGAAAAAGACACAAAAAGCCTAAAGATCAGAAATAAAATGGCAATTATTAGCAGATGACATAATTATGTACGTAGAAAATATTTAAAAATATACAGAGGTCATACAACTTGGAGCCATCCTTAATTCCTTTCTCTCACATTTCACACATGGCATCAGCACATCTTCTTGGCTGTGTATTTAAAATATATCCGGAATCTGGCCAGGTGCAGTGGCTCACACCTGTAATCCCACTACTTTGGGAGGCCAAGGCAAGAGGATCTTTTGAGCCCAGGAGTTCAACACCAATCTGGACAACACAGTGAGACCCTGTCTCTGCAAAAAGCCAAAATATATCAAGAATCTGACAACTTCTTAGCACTTCCACCTTGACCTAAGTCACCATCAAGGATTACCTCCTAGCCAGTCTGTCACCCTGTTCCCACAGGCTCTTTACTTTTCTTTTACATGAATGTCCTAACCTGAGAAAATTTGCGAAGGGTGAGTTGGGCAAATTTAGCTCCAAGTCAGTGGTTCTCAACCTTCCTAATGCCACGGCCCTTTAATACGGTTCCTGTGGGTCGCGACCCACAGGTTGAGAACTGTTGCTCTAAGTCTTAGAAACAAAAACATTTGCTTTTCTTAGCCAGTTTTTAGAGTCTCTGCCTTGGCAGAGGAGAGCTATATTGGTGTGTATCCGAGTGAAAGATCAAATTTAACTCTATTATCTAGTTCTCCAAACAGGTCAATCTAGCTCAGCCAGATTCCTATATGAAGGAAAACCTTCACAGTAATAAAGCACAAGCATTTGTTTCTTGGAATCAGTGTACTTATTTCCTTTTGATGCCTAACGAAGGAGGAAAAAGTGTAGAAATAGAAGCTATGTCAGGTCAGGATTTAAGTGTGTGGGACTTTACTTACCAGTTAAAGATGATGATGATGATGATAATGGTAACCATCCAAGAAACTCCTACATTTAAGGCACAGGACTAATCACTTTACATGGATAATTTCGTATAACAGCCTTGAGAAATCTCATTATCATCATCTTCATTTTATAAAGAAACTGAAATTCAAAGAGGTTAATTTGCTGCAATTCAGGCAGCTAAACCTGGAAGATGAACTCACTAATGAATCTGACTCCAGATTACTAATGCTCTGATAAGAATGAAAGAATGACAGAAATTAGCATATTCTTCAGTCCAGTTCTCTGGGGCTTTTTCTCCCTCTGATATCAAGGACACTAGTATACTTTAGTGTGTGATCAGAAATCGATGAATATTGATGCAAAAATTCTCAACAAAAGCCTAACCAATAGATTATAGCTTATCATCAAAAAAAGTCATACATTATGACCAAGTAGATTTTATCCCAGGGATGCAAGGCTGGTCTAACCTATACAAGTCTATAAAACCTTATTCACCATATCAACAGAAGCAAAAACAAAGAAAGACCATAGGAGCCTCTCAATAGATACAGAAAAAGCATTCAATAAAATCCAGCATCCTTTTCTAATTAGAACACTGAGGAGTATAAGCATAGGTGGCACAGTTCCTAAACTGATTGAAGCTATCTATGACAAACCCACAGCTAATATTTTACTGAATGGGGTAAAACTGAAAGCTTTTCCACTTAGAACTGGAACCAGACAGGGTTGGCCTCAATCGCCACTTCTATTCAACATAGTGCTGGAAGTTCTAGCCAATACAATTAGGCAAGATAAGGAAATAAAAGGCATCCAAATGGGAGCAGAGGAGGTTAAACTCTCCCTCTTTGCTGATGATATGATCTTATACTTAGAAAACCCCAAAGACTCAACCATAAGACTCCTGGAAGTCATCAAAAATATAGTAATGTCTCAGGATATAAATCAATGTCCACAATTCAGTAGCCTTTGTATATGCCAATAACAGCCAAGATGAGAGGCTAATTAAGGACACAACTCCCTTCACCATAGCTTCACAGAAAATGAAATACCTACAAGAGAGTTGAAGGCACTCTATAAAGGAAAATATGAAACCCTAAGAAAGGAAATAGCAGAGGATATTAACAAATGGAAGAACATACCATGCTCATGGCTGGGAAGAATCAACATTGTTAAAATGTCTATACATCCCAAAGCAATCTACTGATTCAATGCCATCCCTATTTAAATACCGGCACAGTACTTTCAAGACTTGGAAAAAATAATTCTTCATTTTGTATGGAACCAGAAAAAAACCCCATATAGCTAAGGCAGTTCTTAGTAATAAAAACAAAGCCGGGGACATCAGCTTACCAGACTTTAGGCTGTACTACAAGGCCATAGTGATTAAAACAGCACGGTACAGGCACAAAAATAGAGACATAGACATTTGGAATTCAACAGAAAACCAGGAAATGAAGCTAACACCTTATAGCCACCTAATCTTCAATAAACCAAACAAGAACATACACTGGGGGAAAGACTCCCTGTTCAATAAATGGTGCTGGGAGAACTGGATATCCACATGTAGAAGACTGAAACTGGACCCTCACCTTTCTCCACTCACAAAAATTGATTCAAGATGGATAAAAGACCTAAATTTAGAGGTATGAAACAATAAAAATCCTCAAAGAAAGCATAGAAAAACACTTGAAGATATTGGCCTGGGGAAATACTTTATGAAGAAGACTTCCATGGCAATTGCAACAACAAAAATAAACAAATGGGACTTAACTAAACTGAAAAGCTTTCGTATAGCTAAGGAGACAATAACCAAAGCAAATAGACAACCTACCCAATGGGAAAGAATATTTGCATATTTTGAATCAGACAAAAGCTTGATAACTAGGATCTATAGAGAACTCAAATTAATACACATGAAAAAAGCTAACAATCCCAACAATCCTATATATTGATGAGCAAAACAGATGAACAGAATCTTCTCTAAAGACAGATGAATGGCTAGCAAACATATGAAAAAATGCTCATTGTCCTTAATTATTAGAGAAATGTAAATCAAAACCACCCTGAGATATCACCTAACCCCTGCGAGAATGGCCCACATCACAAAATCTCAAAACTGCAGATGCTGGCTTGGATGTAGAGAGAAAGGAATGCTTTTACACTGCTGGTGGGACTGCAAACTAATACGTTTGTGGAAGTAAATATGGAGAACCCTCAAAGAACTCAAGCTAGACCTCCCATTTGATCCTGCAATCCTATTACTGGGCATCTACCCAGAAGGGAAAAAATTCCTTTTACCACAAGGACACTTGCACTACACTGTTTATCACAGCTCAATTTACAATTGCCAAAATGTGGTAACAGGCGGAATGCCCACCAACCCAGGAATGGATTAACAAGCTGTGGTATATGTATACCAGGAAACACTATTCAGCCATTAAGAAGATGGAGACTTTACATCCTTTGTATTAACCTGGATGGAAGTGGAACACATTATTTTTAGTAAAGCATCACAGGAATGGAAAAGCAAGAATCTTATGTACTCAATTTTGATATGAGGACAATTAATGACCTACTACCTGGTGGGGAGTGGGGGAAGGGGAGAGCAGAGAGAGAGAGAGGAGGAGGCGGGGTGGGGGAAAAGAAGAGCAGAGAGTAGGAAGGAGGAAGGGGGATGGGAAAAGGAAGAGCAGAGAGAGAAGTCTTGGTGTGTGATACACCTTTTGGGGGCAAGACACAAGTGTAAGAGGGACTTTACCTAACAAATGCAATCAGTATAACCTGGTTTCTTGTACTCTAAATGAATACCCCACAATAAAAAAAAAAATTGTTTTTATAATTATGTTTCAACAACAACAAAAAGAAAATAAAAAAAAAAAGAAATAGGGATCTGATCAAACACACCCATCACTTCCTACTCCAGAATGCATAGCTGGGTCTACCTTCTCTGTAGCCCTTGGTCTATGGTTGGATAATCTCTTAAAAGTATGTTTTCTAATCCCTGACTTTCCCATTTTTGGTTTGGTTCAGATTATCAGCATTTTTGTGTGATTTATGACAAAACTTATTTTATAGAAAACATTTATATGTATATAGTACTGTCTTAGGAAAGACTTTATATATACTACCTCTCATAATCCTCATGATAAGCCTTTGAGTTAGATACCATTTATATCTTTGATTTCGATGGAGAAACTGAGGCATAGAGGCTAAGGGACTTGTCCAAAGACACACAACTACTAAGATGTGAAAATGAAAACCCTCTAGAATCCATCCTCACGGCCACCCTGCTAGACCACTCTTAAGATATTTTCACCCTGACCAACTCTTTCACTGAGCACTGAAGAGTTTGTTCTTATAAACAAAATGAGTTGAAAAGTAGGTGGAGGTGGCATGATAGGTATAATGTCTATCAAACTGTTGATAGTTACATACCGTCATTTATACTATTTGTCTTGGAGTTTGAACTCTAAAGCACACAGGTGCATCTCTGGGCAGAGATATTACTTTTGTTCCTTATAGCAAGACTGTGGTCATCATGAACATCTCAATTTTAAATTGAGAGTACACTTAGTATTACTGACTTTCAATAGTCACAAATTGAAAAATTTTTTAAAAAGGATAAAAAAAGGATAATGCCACAAACTGAAAAGTTTTGGGGAGTATTTTTAAAGATCAAAACTCCTATGATTATCAATAAAGATTACAGAAATAATCAGAAAATAGGAATAAAATTAACAAAATACAAAAATAAAAATTACTTGGAATTCAGCTTTAAGAAATTCTGCATTATTTTAAGCAACTATGACTAGAACCCTCTTAGCACCTGTGAAATCCTCCATTAGTGTACGTAGATTTGTTTCTACACCATCTCTAAACCTCCTGCGAAGCAAAGTCTTAAGCGACCAGAGAAGAGCAGCAAGGTCTGCCACTTCGCACAGGGCACAGGACAGACCACTAACAGCTGGAGGAAAAGCAGGTGAAACACTCTCCACTGATACCGAGTAAAATTCTTGTTCTGCTGGAGGAGAAGCAGAGCTCCCCAAAGCAAACGAAGACTGTCTTCACTGCTGGAGAGAGGAGGAACAGGAACAGTGAGAAAACTCCTTACATATTTTCCTGGAGGCCCAGACGCTCAGGATTTTCCCAAGACTGCGGCTGGACCTGAACAACAGAGAAGACCCCCGTCCCCAGAATCAAGGCTGGTGCAGAGTAACAAACAGTAGCAGTTTGCCCCTGCGAGAGCTGCAGGATCACTACAGCTGAGGGTGGAGCACTACCGCTGAGAAAACTCTCCAGCACCTAGGCCCCTCCACTGAGGCAGAGTCAGAGGCAAGAGCAGCTTACCTAGAGCGGTTTGAAGGCTATGGTGAACTGACAGTAGCCATAGCAATAATAAAACCTGAGCCCAGCTCAGCTTCTGACCAAAATGACTCAATCTTCCATAATAATGGCATAACAGTACTTATTTCAACCTCTGTAACTTTATGCAAGATAATGAATATATAATAAACAAACAAAATACACATAAAAGAAAAAAAGTTACCCTTTTTGAGTGATAAGGAATGAAAAGACTTAGACTCAGAGATGAGCTGAAATTGGAACTATTAGACAAAGTGGAACAACTATGTATGTCGGTCTGTATGTCGGTCTGTATAGTTTACTGAAGATGTAGAGAAAAAGGTGGCCAAAACAGATAAATAGATGGAGAATTTCAGCAGAGAGATGGATTTTAGTAAGAAAGAGTAAAACAGAAATGCTAGATTAAAAAGGCATAATATTAAAGATGAATAATTCCATCAACAGGCCCAACAGTTGGCTAGACAAAGCTGAGGAAAAGAATCAGTGAAGATAATTCAATAGAAATGGCCAAACCAACACCAAATGAAAAAAAGTGAAATAAAAAGACTACCATATAGAAAAGCAGCTGGATATAATGTACAAAAATCTAATATGAGTAACTGAAGTCCCAAAAAGAAGAGGGTGAGAAAGGGGCAGAAAAAAATATTTGAAGAAATGAGTGAGAACTTCTCGAAAATAATGAAGATTATCAAACCACAGATTTCAGAACTCCAAACAGGGTAACTCTTAGATATGCCAAACTGTTGAAAACCAAAAATAAAATCTCTAGGGCAACCAGAGAAAAAAATACACTTTACACATAAAGGAACGGGGGAAAATTTAAAGGAGACCTCTGACGGAAAACTACGCAAGCTAGAAAACCATGCAGGCACATCTTTAAAATATTAAAAAAAAAAGAAAAAGTCAATCCAGACTTACATATGAGTAAAAATAGCTTTCAAAAATGAAAGCTAAATAAATACTCTTTAAGACAAGAAAAAAGGCAAGAGAAATCACTTCTAGCAGACTATATTATAGGAAATGCTAGAGAAAGTTCTTCAGGAAGAAGAAATGACTCCAGAAAACAGTCACTTTGGAAGAGTTTGGTAATTTCTTATAAAATTACACAGACCCACCATATGACTCAGCAATCTCTTTCCTAGGCATTTGCCCAAGAAAAGTAAACACACAAAAAACTGTACACAAGTGTTTATGGAGGCTTTATTCACAACTGCCAAAAACTGGAACTACTTCAAAAGTCTAACTGGTGAATGAATAAACAAATTGTGGTACACTCAGAAATGGGCTGCTACGTGTATAAAAGAACAGACTATGGACGCCTGGAACAACTGGCATGAACCTCAAAAGGATTACACTGAACTAAACGGAGGAAGCCGGACATGGAAGACACACTGAGCAACAGGAAAGAGATCACTGGTGCCAGCGGCTCAGTGGGTGTATGATGGTGGGGAAGACCGAACCAAGTCATGAGAGAACTTTTAGGGTGACGGAAATATTCTGTATCTTGATTGTGGTACTAGTTATAAGACTGTAAAAGCTGTCAAAATTCATAGAATTATATGCCTAATAATAGTAAATTTATAAAAATTATACCTTAATTAACCTGACTTAAAAAAATCTTATCAACATCAAGTCAATGTGATAAGGTATGTGTAGTATATCTTCTCTCATATTTTAGATATAAAGATACAACTTTTGATGGGTAGAGGGAGGGTAATTGGTGGGACCACACCTACGGTGGATCTCAGAAGGGTACAGGTGAAACTTATTAAATGTAGAATATAAATGTCTTAACACAATAACTGAGAAAACGCCATGAAGGCTATGTTAACCAGTTTCATGAAAATATTTCAAATTGTATATAAAACCAGCACATTGTACCCCATGATTGCATTAATATACACAGCTAGGATTTAAACAAAACAAAACAAAAAAACCCAAAAAACACTAGCAACTTGGAAAAAAGGAAAAAAAAATACAATTTTTTATTTTAACAAACCAAAAATGTTATTGGTCACACTGCATCAAATATATTCCTTCAGAAATTTCTGTATCTGATTTTTTTTAAAAAACAAAAATACTTTTATGGTATTTTCTAGCATATTAATGGAAGTCTAAGCGTTTAAGTACCAACACTGGAGATTATCAGACTAGAATACTAAATAGTTGGATTTTAACCATTAAAGGTTGTCTAAGAACAGCTACACATCTATCTAGGGAAAATGCTGATTAAAGGGACAAGAAAGGTTAATGGGATTCCAGCACATTATCCTTTCTCTAAACAATTCAAAATCAGGTAAAATCTAAACTACTTAGCTACTGACAGGTGCTGTAACCTTTATGATAAAACATTTTTCAGGTTACTGTCTGGTATGAATGGAGCAACAAAGACCTGATAAGCAATTTAGAAATATAGCAAAGTATCTGCTGAAAAAATGAATTTCATGTAGTTAGTGATTATTTTTAGTACACACAGTTATGACAATATTTAGAATAACAAAAAAACGAACAATAATGAAGCTCACTTTCATTAAATGTTAATTATTTTTATGCCTTTATCTGTAATGGCATAAATAGGTTAAGTATTCAGGCACTATTTAAAATACATGTACATAAGCATTTACATATTACATATACAGGGTGGACATAAATTGTACATGAACTTTATGTCTACCCTGTATATTTAAAATCATCGGTAGTACCAAAGTTTATTGATCCATTCGTGTATCGTTGGGCTCTTGGGCTTCTTCCATGACTTAGCAATTATGAATTGGGCTGCAATAAACAATCTGGTGCAGATATCTTTGTTGTAATGTGATTTTTGGTCATCTGGGTATATA
>CAUYRH010033813.1:0-17266 GCA_963574655.1 Perodicticus potto | reverse complement strand
GCTGGGACTACAGGCGCCCGCCACAACGCCCGGCCATTTTTTGGTTGCAGCCGTCATTGTTGTTTGGCAGGCCCAGGCTGGATTCGAACCTGCCAGCTCAGGTGTACGTGGCTGGTGCCTTAGCCCGTTGAGCCACAGGCGCTGACCTGATAACAATATAATCTTCAAAGTAGTCAAAAAGATGAGGGAAAAAAAAAACTGAGATTCAGAATTAGATAAAAAAAAAAAAAAAAGTAGGTACCAGAAACCAGTGAACTAGTATTTTCAAAATGCAGATAAAAAAATTACTCAGCTAGTCTTGTGTGAGCAGCAGAGATGGATAATTTCAATGGCAGAGGGGGAAAGAGAAAGAGAAAAAGAGAGAAGTAGATAAAGATAGAGAAGATAAGGAGAAAGAGAAAGAGGAGAGAAAGGAGGGATGGCAGGAGAGAAGTGAGAAGATAAAGGAAAGAGAAAATATAGAAACACTCCCTAATCTAAAGAGAATGAACAGCAAATAGCAATGGAATTGAGTATCAAAGGCACCAATATTTCCTTCTGTAATTTTTGAGTTTTCTATAAAAGTATTATAGGGTATGAAATTAAAAATAATTTAAAAATGGAGAAAATCTGTAGGGAAAATTGTTTCTTGACCTTTATCGTAGACTTAAGGGGAGAAAACTGACCTGGAAGAGAGAATGTAGATGTGGGGTATGGTCATGAAGATCCTCTGGATTCCAAAGGTCTTTTGATGGTGGAGGCAAAGGACTTTCTGAAGGACAGAGGTTTTGCAGAAACAAGGTGGAGACATTCTATCTGATCTTCATGTCCTCTCTATCAGCGCTGATGTCTGATAAGCAGCTTTTATCTATTTCTTCCTGTTTCATGGTAATAAATACGAACCCGAAGTTTGCTCAAGAGGACTTCTCCCTGAGCTCTTCATTCCCTCATTCCCTTCTGTGTCAAGTCTTCATTTCTCACATCGAATGCCCTCCGTACATCTTTCTCTCTTTCTTTTCTTTTTCATATTTAAAATACCAGAAACTTAGGCAAAGTTCTTTGGCATGGGTAACACATTTTAGACGTGAAATCCTTTTGATGTTTATGATTTTCCAAGAGACTTTTTGGAGAAATAAACAGGATTGTTAGTTTTACCTTAATTTGTACTTTTTGCACAGTCGGATTACCAAGATAATTGGGTCATCCTCCTCGATTTTTCTAATTGTTATTCTGATCTTTAGTAAACTGTTTTTTTTTTTTTTTGTCCTGGAATTAAAAAAAAAAAAATTCTTACTATAACTTTCTTTTCTTGAAAGAGAAAGAAGATTTTCTATTAACAATGACAATTACCTCACTGTGAATTTGGCTTGTATCTTGAAATATTAGTCATAGTATTATCCAACATTAGAATTTATATGTTTTAATTTTTACTTTTCTTAAATTTTGTAGGATGTTTTCTACATTTTTCTACATTTTACATAAATATCAAATGTCTATCCAACTTCCTTTTTTTTGGCCAGCTTTTAACCCACCACCTCTGGTGTACTCCTTGAGCCACAGGTGCTGCCAGAAATTATCCAACTTCTATGTTATGCTTCTTAATTTCGTTTTTCATCCTTTAAGTTATATAATGTTAGGTAATTATCACTATTCATTCTAGATCTTACATATCATTCTAGATTATATGTCAAAGCCATTAATATTTTTATCTCAGAATGCAAATAAATATCTCAGAATGCATATAATACTTTGCATGTAATATCTTACTTTATAACAGTGAAATTGCTGTCTCTTTTGTCTTGTGATTTTTTTTTGAGGTGAAATTTAAGTTTTTGTGTGAGTAGTACTATTATACCTATCTTGAGTGTCATGCTTGTACTGTATCACATCATACCTTTGTTTAATTCTTAATAAACTATTCACTTGTTAAAAAAAAAAGCAATGTCAAACTATTGTGTCAGCGCCAAAAATAAATTTTATATATTAGTATAGATAAAAAAAGATTGTCATCTGCATTAGTTTCATGCTGATATTGGATTCCTTTACTTACTTTAGATTTAAGCAATTACATGAGTTATTAATTATGATTTATGTTTCTTATGATTTATTATATGCTATTGGTTCACATGATTATGGAAAAGAGCAAATCCAAATCTGTAGTGTGGTTCAGCAGGCTTGAGGAACAACACAGCCAGTGGTGCATATGAAGAATTCCCTCTTGCTGGGGAGGTCAGTCTTTTTGTACTATCCAGGGCTTAATTGACTAGAGGAAGCCTCCTCATGTTATAGAGGATAATCTGCTCACTAAATGTTCATCAATTTGAACGTTAATCTCATCCAAAACACCCACCAAATTGACACATAAAATTAATCCTCAAAGCAATGTACTTTAGACTAGATTTTGCCTCACTATTTGAACATTTTGTAGTTCACAATTATAAATTATATTGAATTATATTCATATTAAGTTAACTATATTCTTCAACAAATGTGCCATCACAAATGATGCTCTCTCTAGGAAAGTATTATAATCTCTTTTATGACATCACCCTTTTATTTTGTATTCATCTCTCTTTTTCTTTTTGAAGATTTATGAGTTCTGGTCAATACATTATTCTTCAACTGTAGCCTTCTCTCCCTTTGCCATTCTTTCAAGGATTATTTTGTTATTATAAATTTAAAAATTGTATTTCTAAAATCTCTAATGAATTATTTATTTATGGGCAGAATGCTTCTCTCTATCTACTGAAGGTATTTTAATTATTATTGTGGTCATGTGGTTAGGTCTCTTCATAAAGTATAATCATCCTGGTGTGCCTTCTCTTTCATTATGTAAGAACTCTTATAAGAAAGCAGTAAAACTTGACTGAGAAGTTCAGCTTATCAATAGTTTCAGATTCCATAGCCAACAAGGCTTGGTTAAAATGAGGATGGGTGGGATTTTCCACAAAGAGAACGGTTATCTTCCCTTTCCATCTTAAATAGAACATTTATTGATGTGAAGTTTATGGTAAAAAGTATGGACACTATACTATTTCATACTCCTGTTTCCTCTTGTTTTCTCTTTTTGCCCAAATCACTAATTTAAAAAATTAATATTTATGAAATACCATTCAAATATATTATTCAAACGTTCTAAGTTCTTGAGTAAGAAATAATCAAACACTTCTTTCATGGAGTTTATTTCATTGAGCTATGCTAACAAATCCTCACTATTCAAGATTTAGGACAGTATCTCTCCTCTAGTAATCCTTTTGTGAACATGTATGCTAAAAATACTCACTTATAGGTCTGTGCTCCCATTTCGCTATAGTTCTAATTCCAGGCAGGGATCATTGCTTAATTATGTTTGAATTCCCACAATTATATAGACTAAGAAAATACTCATAAAATTCAACTGAAGGCAACTGTGACATTTGAAATGAAAGTAATTTCTTTGGCTAATTAATATTTTTTGTGAGCCCAGCTATGGAGGCTCATGCCTATAATTGTAGCATTCTAGGAGTCCAAAGCAGGAGAATAATTTGAGATCAGGAATTCAAACCAGCCTGAGGAAGGGTGAGAAAATACCCCGTACCCATTCTCACCTCTACTAAATAGAAAAATTACCTACATGTTTGTTGCACCTGCATGTAGTCCCAGTTACTTGGGAGGCTGAGGTAGGAAGATTGCTTGATTCTTGGAGTTTGAGGTTGCTGTGAGCTGTGATGATGCCACTTCAATCTAGCCTGTGCTACAAAAAATAAATATATATTATTATGCCAAAAAATTGTTTAACTATTTTTTTCACTCAAAAGTAGGGAATTTCACGTTGACAAATTTTCTCTAGATATTTAATAAAATGTCTGCATGTGACTAAACTGACACAAGACTATACTGATGAGTGCATTGAGGGGAATACTATATAATTACTCTTGTAGGATTGATATAAATTAAACCCTATAAACAAAATAGGAAAATAGTTTCAGAGATAGTTTTGTCTATTCCTAGTTTTGTCAGAAACATATAAAACTGCTACTATTGCTATGGTTATACAGCATAGAAACTTTATAGTGAGTTGTTTATGCATTAATTTCATAAAGAATATTTTAATTTAGTTGTACTTTTATTCTGATTCCAGAACAAAAAGAATTCATACAAATCAACAATAAAGGGCAACCAGCACAATAGAATAAAACGGTAAAACACAGGAATAGGTTCTTTAAAAGAAGAAAGACAAATAATAGTCATCGTTTGCGGTCAAAATAGAAATTAAAATCTCAACAAAAATACCATTTTTCAGACATTGGATTGATAAATCTTTTAAATGTTTTATAATCTATTGGTAAAATTAGAAGCAACAGAATATTTCTAGTGGAAGTGCCCAATCATGTTGATAAACAACTGGCTTTCTCTGTAACAGAAGAGATGCATGAAAACATCACAACCCAGAAACTCTTCCTTCGACCAGAATAATGCTTATATTTGTGTATCAGAATTTATATCAGGAGCATTGTTTAAAATAGAAGAAAATTCTGGTTTTTACTTAGTCCCTTTCCAACAGGTGGGTGCCTTCCACAAGTGCCTTCAATCCTGCTGATTGTCCCACTTCTCTCTTTTCACTTCACTCTTTCCTCCTCTTTGTTGATCCCCTCTTTTCACTTAGATCATGAATCTAAATTTGAATATCTATTTGCTACTTTCTATCCTCTTTGCAAGAGTGGCACTGTGCATGCTGCTCCCAGCCTGCCGTCGTAGCCCCTCCAATAAGTTCTTGTTAAATGCTTATACTTCTTAGTTGTGCTTCTCATCTTATTTCATTGGTGAGTATGTCTGGAAAATGCTTAGGAGAAATTCTTTGGGTAACTTTTTGTTAATAAGGCCTCCATCATTGTCTGAGAAAACCATGTCCCAAGAGCAGCGAGAGCAAGCCAAAAGCCCAAAGTAACAGCATTGATGATGCCCATTGCTCTGGTAAAGCCAGCTAGCAACACTGTCTTTATTTTTTACTTCAAAATACTTTCTATTTTTTTTGATAATTTATTCTCTTGCTTATTGCTAATTTAGGAATCTTTAGTTTTATTTTATTTTCCACATATTTATAAATTTCTTTCTGTTATTGATTTTCAACTTCCTTTCATAGGGATTAGAGAATAAACTTTGATTACAACTCTTTTCAATTTATTTAAATGTACTTAAGTTTGTTTTATGATCTGGGATATGGTCTATCTTGGATTCTGTTATATGTTCATTTGAGAGTAAATGGTATTTTGCTGTCGTGAGGCTAGTGTCATAGGTGTCTGTTGGGTCTAGTTGATTTACAGCATTATTGAAATCTTCTATTTTATCATTGATCTGTCAGGTTAGATTTGTAACTGAAAATGTGATATAGAGAGTCTCCAATTGTGTGTAAGTCTCTTCAGTGCTGTCCATTTTCTTCTTGCATTGTGGTATTTTGTTCTTATATGCACATAAATTTATTAGAGATTAATCTTCCTGATGGATCAACTGTTTTATAATTTTTAAATGTTCTTCATCTCTAGTAACATTTTCTTCTCACAGTATATTGTGTCTGATATTAACATAGCAACTCTAGCTTTATTTTTTAGTCTGTTTTCTTTTAAGTTCATGAAAAATCTGTAAAAGATTCTGTTTTGGTTTTTGTCTATTTATTTCAACATATGGATCATCTTGGTTTTTACTTTAATAGTCTCTTCTCCCCTTATATAGATCACATTTCTACTTCTCTGAAAGTTTTGCTTTCTAAAAAAAAATTTATCCTTAATATAATATTGCTCAGATTTTTAAGACTCTGCATTTTATTTGCTTAGATGATTGATTTTTATTTGTTTATTTTTGAGGAGTAGTACCTTTTGTATTGGTGACTAGTTTACTAATGGTTTATTATAATTTTTAATTTTTATTTGATAAATTTCCTATGGTGTAGGTCAGGGGTCCTCAAACTTTTTAAACATGGGGCCAGTTCACTGTCCCTCAGACCATTTGAGGGCCAGTCTATAGTTTAAAAAGAAAAACTATGACCAAATTCCTATGCACACTGCACATATCTTATTTTGAAATAAAAAAACAAAATGGAAACAAATACAAATTCAATATTTAACGTGAAAAAAAAAGGTGCCCCCATCTGAAAAAAAGGAAAAAACCCTCCTAACTTAAGGGGAAAAAAGGCCCTTCTTAACTGCAAAAAAGGCCCTACTAACGGCAAAATAATAATAAAAAAAAAAAATAGACCTCCTAACTTCAAAAAAAAATAAATCCTAACTTGTTCTTACCTCAGTCCTCAGGCAGCAGCAGGCTCAGCACAGGCAAGCTCGTGACTCGTCCAATCACATCCAAGACTGAGAGGAGGAGTCAAGAGACAGAGAGAAGGAGGGGAGTTGGAGAGTGCAGCGCACATTCCACACATGCGCACTGCACTGTGGGCCCGGACAAGTTGGCTGCTAAGCAGGACAGGCAGCCCTGGCAAAAACACCCAGCGGGCCAGATAAATGTCCTTTGCAGGCCACATGTGGCCCATAGGCCATAGTTTGAGGACCCCTGGTATAGGTCTTCAGGGCATCAACTCAGTGGCAGGAGTCTTTAGAAGACTGTCTCTTTTCTAATTAGTTCCACCTATGTCTCTCAGCACATGTGACCTCCAGAATCTTTTTCAGTTTATTGCCGCCCAACAGCATTTCTCTGCCATGTCTTATGAAGTCCATTCCTAAGAATGTTCAGCTTAGTATTCTACTAAAAACAAAGTAGTTTTATGAGGACCGCTAATCTTTCTTAAATCTTTTCTTCTCTCAAGTACCAGATATCTCAAACTCCAGCAGCCTCAATAGCCTCAAAATTAAATTTGACTCCAAAAACTCAAGTTGAGCCTTGAACCCAGGTGTTTGAACTGTGAAGCTCCATTTACACAGAGATTTTCCTCCACATCTACCACCCAGGGACAAGCCTCTCTTCTTTCTTCTCTTCCTCGGCCTACTAAATGTGAAGACAATGAGGGTGAAGACCTTTATAATGATTCACCTCTACTTAATGAGTAGTAAATATATTTTCTCTTCCTTGTGATTTTCTTAATAACATTTTCTTTTCTATAGCTTACTTCATTGTACGAATACAGTGTATAATATGTGTATATATAACATATAAAATATGTGTATATTGGGGCAGCACCTATGGCTCAGTGAATAGGGCGCTAGCCCCATATGCTGAAGGTGGCAGGTTTGAACCCTGCACTGGCCAACCTGCAACCAAAAAAATAGCAGAGTGTTGTGGTGGGTGCCTGTACTCCCAGCTACTTGGGAGGCTGAGGCAAGAGAATCACCTAAGCCCAAGAGCTAGAGGTTGCTGTCAGCTGTAACACTATGTCACACTACTGAGGGCAACAAAATGAGACCGTTTCTAAAAAAAAAAAAAAAAAACGAAGAAAAATAATATGTGTATATCAATTGGTATGTTATCAATAGGCTTCTGGTCCACAGAGGGCTTTTAGTAGTTCAGTTTCTGAGAGTAAAAAGTTACCCTTGAAAATTTGACTGTGTGAGGGGGTGGTACCCCTGACTCCTGCATTGTTAAAAGGTCAATCTTACTATGTTCTTCTTGAGCTGTAACGCACAGTACTGAAATCTAGAAAATGCTGCTCAGCAAAGACCCTCATCAATTTCAGTTCTCACCTCTTTTATTTCTCTTCTCTAAATGCTGCCTATTACCTATGTTTCCTATTCCCTAAGCTCTGTTAAATAGTTGCATTTTTTTCAGTTTTATAGTTCTTTCCAGTGGAAGGAAGATTACAGTTTCAATTATTTTCTTATGGTTGACAGCAGAAATTGACCCTGTGTTTAATTGAGACAGATATCATTTTAAAAACTAAATATACACATGTTTGTC
Source organism: Perodicticus potto (assembly GCA_963574655.1). Classification (NCBI taxonomy): domain Eukaryota; kingdom Metazoa; phylum Chordata; class Mammalia; order Primates; family Lorisidae; genus Perodicticus; species Perodicticus potto. The sequence continues at coordinate 9,412 of CAUYRH010033813.1, read as the reverse complement.
TATAAAACCAACATCCTTGGCTTGGCTTTTTGGGACACTGTTCTGTTTTATGGAATTAAGTGTTGCCCAATTCTATTATCACAAATAAAGACAATGAAAATTTTAAATAACAAAAAAGACAAAGATAAATGTTTCAAGAAAGGACTTTCCTAAACTTCATTCAGAAATTTCATTTACAATTTTTACTTCTTCAAAATATTTCCCATGTTATGGCCTATAACATTTAAATTCATTAATTTTGTTTTCCTTTTTGCTTTAGGCAATGCTTTTAGAAATACATAAAATGCAATGATATGAGAGTGATTTGAGTATCCTTAAAGACTTGCTTCTGGTTTTGCTTTGCTTTGTTTTTCATCTGGTCTTGCTTTTCTTTGTCTTTCATCAAAAGATGATGATACTTAGATATTAGGCTATTTCTTGAGATTAATTCATAATTTCAGTAATTACAAATCAAATTTGATGTCTTATCAATTGAAATTAATATTGAATAGAACAATCTATAATACTCCTAAAATCACTTTAAGGTGTAAAATTAAAGGTGTGTTAAATATTCTATTAACCTGGGATTTGGTGGGGGAGAATCATGAACAATAATAATATCAACCTCCTTAGCCTGAATTGATTAAGACAAAAGTTCTTGTCAGTTTTCTACAAAGGCAATTCCATAGATTTATTTTGATCCAAATTACTTGATAAATAGACTAAACAATTTTATTATTAGAGCAAAATATTGAGAAGCTTTAAAGAATGTATCTTAAAGTCATTTTGATATTAATTTTTCAATTAACCTCTTCAGAAGCTACAAAGTGGGGGAAGTAATTAATATCATGCTACTTGGGACAACCAATGAAAAAATACCTTTTTTAAAGTTCTTCATAGTGTAGCTTCAACGTGGTGTTAAAATAGTGTTTTGTTTTGTTTTTTTCCTTTAAGAAGGCTGGCAGGTTAATGATGGGCAATAGTTTGATAGATGTTAAAGTCTTCATGGATGACACCTGATGCTAATTCTCCCTTTGGATACTAGGTCATGTGGTTTCTTATAATTATTTGTACTGAATGCCAAAAGCACCAAAGTAAAGTTTCCTATATAGCCCAAATACAATAAAATAATTTCCTAAAACTATTTGGCTCTATTTACTTGGCCCTGGTTCTCTGTAACAATTGTTTCCAAATTAGATAATGTATTTTTAGGTTTCCTTTTCTGCTAACATTTCAGAATCTATGCATTTGTACATTTTCATAACTTCCTTTTTTTCTCCAAATGCAGTTATGTGTTTGCACATAAATTCTTCTCTTTCCCTTGTCATGTCTGCTAATCTTTTTGCTGTTGCTGAATTTGGCACTGCAAGTTCAATTTAACTTATGAAAATCAGGCTGTCTATTCTGTTTCATTCATCATCATCTACCAAAATCATTCTGGAATCAAAACTTGTTTTATATTATCTTGTTATTTTTGGTGATGATATATGGAAGGGAAAGTAGACAGTGGCAGGGCATAGAGTTGAACTGTAGTTTATAACAAACATCTGCCTCTATATAGTAACCTTGGGGGATTTGTGCAGACTCTTATCTACAAAAATCAAAATTCAGAGAGAAGCTTTGTCTGCCAAATGTTCTTTAGATTCAGAACTCAGTATGTGGGTCATCAAAAGAAAATTCAAGTGCCAAATACACATAGATTACTCATATTATATATAATTACAAGTAAAACTCAAGTACCAAATATGTCCTAAGTGTAATGAATAATTTAAATTGAACTTAGAAACTTCTGTCTTTATATTTTGAAGTAACAGACACAATGTAATAGATCACAACACAGTTTGAGAAATGTTTTTAGGAGCAATTGAACAAAGAGTGGTTCCATGTTGTTCGTAACTTGGGAGAGGTGTAAATTCAGCTAACTCTTCTAATACAAACAGGCAGGAAAGAATTCTTAATCATACTAAGGTCTGATAATGAATACAAAGTAGATAGCATATTTTTTTTCTGTGATCATAAAAGGAAAAACAGAGTTGGTGCTTGTCTTACATAGATTAAGAAGGTTACAAATGGGAGTCACTCAGAATCATTATCCTTTTACCATGCAGTTTAAAAAGTAACAATTAAGTTGCAGATTAAAGTGTAATCATTTTATCTATTATACATTATGGCAGTCCTATGAATGCTATGTTCTAAAGCAAACATACAAAGTCTAAGTATTACAACTCACCCCCCAGGCAGACATGGGGACTTTATTTAATTTGGTCATTCATTTATTTAGTTCTTTCAATCTTTAAAATAATCTGAAAAAGGTAAGAATACCTAAACTTTTAAGTTGTATTTGGATTAAATGATGACTATTGTGAGCCAAAAATACATGATGGATTACAAGATATAAACTACTATGGAAAGGCTTCTTATTATTTTCGTTTTGATATCTTATTCTCATTGATTTGACCACCATATTTTTGAATATTAAAATTTTAATTTTATTATATGCATTATGTGTGTCGATCGCTTCGCTTTATGATTCATTACTTCTGCTGTGTGGTTGAATTTCATAATTCAGCTAAATTCTCTTATTCCACTGTAATGATCAAAACACTTCTTAGTAATACACAGCACTTTTTAGAGGTCCATAGTCCAGGTACTGAGTATGTGCAGAAAAACCCCCTGACACCTCCCAGAACCTTTCACATGGAGTGGAAGGAGAAACGTGGAACCTTTCATGAAGGAGACAGCCATTTCCTTTCATGAAGAAATAAGTGAGAAACTTCTCAGGAAAGACAATATCATTTTTTCCTAACCACTGTGTTCCAGGTAGCTGGTTCTTCTCACACTGAACCAAAATACTACTACCCATTCATCTAGGTTTTGTTTTGAAGTTAGAGTCAGACAAAAAATTAATCCTACACCTATACCACAATTCTTCACATACTTAAGAATATACATCATGTCTCAGAACTGTAAATAGATCACATGACAAATTCTTATTTCCTTTAACTGCTCTTCCATTGACATTATTTTCCAAAACCCTTATATCATTCGCTCCTATATCCTAACATACCAACATAATATGTCTTTCTTTTTTTTGGCAGTTTTTTGCTGGGGCCGAGTTTGAACCCGCCACCTCCAGTATATGGGGCTGGCACCCTACTCCTTGAGCCACAGACGCTGCCCCTAACATTATATTTCTTAATATCCCCATTAAATTGCAATTTTTAAAAGTATGTGAAAATTTCTAAAAATGATTGGACCTACACCAAACTTTTACCCTTTTCTTTTTTTATTATTATTATTAGTAGTAAATCATAGCTGTGTACATTAGTGCAATCAAGGGGTATAATGCACTGGTTTCATGTACAATCTGAACTATTTTCATCAAACTGATTAACATAGCCTTCATGGCATTTTTCTCTTAGCAAAGTATCTCAAGAATAGAAGAAAAAGTATCTAATGTACTCAGTCCTATTATGAAGCTAATTTATAGCTTTCATATGAAGGCTATAACCCAACTATAGCACAAGAATATGGGGAAAGGGGCAAGGGAGGGAGGGGAGGGGCGAGGTTGGGGTGGAGGCAGGGTAATTGGTGGGGCCACACCTACAGTGCATCTTAGAAGGGTACAGGTGAATCTTACCCTTTTCTCTTAAAAATTGTGTATTCTTTTAAAGATTGCAACATTTTTGCCCAACTATATTATACTGCTGGTTCATGTTGAACACATAATTATAAAAGGCACAGTTATTTTATTCATTTAGCCAATTGATGGATAACTATTTAAAAGTGTATTTTACTCCTACTGCTACTTCTGGTTAAAAAAACTGTGTTAGGTGCTGAGAAAATATAGACAAAAAAGATAAGGATTTAAATACAGTTGGTGAAACACATGAAATCATATCAAATTCCATAAAATACAAGCAGTATGCAATTCGATCACAGAGGAAGAGCATTTAATGCAGTGGTTCTCAACCTGTGGGTCATGACCTACAGGAACTATATGAAATGGCCACGGCATTAGGAAGGTTGAGAACCACTGATTTAATGCATGCTACATATCATAAATAGCTTCCTGGAAGGTCCTGTATGTGCTGCTTCTTGAGAAATAAGTAGGAGACAATTGGAGCAGAAAGTATAAAGGTGTGAAATAACTTAATGAAGATTTGGAAAGTGGAAGGGTTTATGAAGAGGTCTCCTAGGACGTTAAGCTAACTAAAAATGACAATGCTTAGACAATAAACTCTTAAAAGTTCTAGATTGAGGAATTCTTTCTCATGTGTATATTTGTTTAAAAATGTTTAAATCCTCCCAATTTCCTTTTTGAAAAAAAAAAAAGGTACAAGGAAGAACTTCTAATAAAAAAAGTGATGGAGCTACTACATTTGCACCTCTTTTCCCTCTAGAAAAACTATAATAAAAGTAAAGGAAGGGTGGCACCTGTGGCTCAATGGGTAGGGCGCTGGCCCATATACTGAGGGTGGCAGGTTCGAACCCGGCCCTGGACAAACTGCAATGACAACAACAAAAATAATAAAAGTAAAGGACAAAGAAGTTCATAAATCCAAATTAACATAAAACATAAGAGTGACAGTGTATAAAAGTGTATTGAAGATTTCAGTATGCTCTGGAGAAACATGCTAGTTGAAATGATTGGGTAAAAGAAGCTACACAACTTAAAGTGGATTACTGAAAAGAAAGAAGAAGGTAAAAAATGTGGCCCCCCACCTAAGACAAAACAAAAAACGTTTTTGGAAGATATTAAATACTTCATATGAAAAGGTCAGGAAAAAAAGCTTTAAAATAGTAGAATTAAAATAAAATGTCTGTGGAATATGTTACACTTTTCCCCCCACTATCTGGTTGTACCTTATTAGGCAGAAGTTCTAAAGTTTCTTGGCTGGGTGGGAGGTCTCATGTCTGTAATCCTAGGACTCTGGGAGGCCAAGGCAAGAGGATTTCTTGAGCTCAGGAGTTCATGACCAGACTGATCAAGAGAAAGACCCTGTCTCTACTAAAAATAGAAAAAACTAGCTAGGCATGGTAGTGGGAGTTTTTCTACCCACTTGGGAGGCTGAGGCAAGAGTATCACCTGAGCCCAAGAGACTAAGGTTGCTAAGAGCTATGATAATGCCATGGCACTCCACCCAGGTTGTGACAGGTACCTGTGGTCCCAGACACTCAGGAGGCTGAGGCAGGAGCGTTGCCTGAATCCAAGAGTTTGAGGTTGCTGTGAACTGACACCAAGACACTCTAGCTGAGGCAACAGAATGAGACTCTGTAAAAAAAAAAAAAAAAAACCAAATGTCTGAAGTTTCTTTTCCAGCTAAACTGAAAAGAATAAAATAAATACTTCTCTATATGGCATCTAGAAATCCTCAAAGAAATATGCAGGAATATATCCACTTACATTAAAGCAAATCCCTCTAACTATCATGCATATATATATGTAGAACACCCAAACAATCTTTCATTCTTAAATTAAAACTTGGAGGTAGAATACCTGACTTTTAATCATAGCCTCCAATTTAGAAAGATTACTAATAAACAACCCTAAAAAGATAATTTTTGTAGAAATAAGATGCCATATAATATAGTACAAGGAGAAGACAGTGTATCTTTTCAAGTGAGAATAGAGGAAAATGTTGCATCAGAAACACAAGAGAGAACATGGACTAGCTCTTGGACATTTAATCTATAATTGCTGAAATGAAACAAATTAAAGGATTTAAAATCATTTTCATGAACGGGGAAACCAATTAAAACTCTGAGATATGAGAATAAAAAGAGAATGTACCAGGAACAGAACATCAACCCAAGAGTTCTAACACAAGAGCATCCGGAAAATAAGTGAAATAAGTAAGTGAAAATAGACTACATGGCAGACAGAAAATCATCAAAGAAATGATACAAACTGAGGTCCCATAACTGAATGATATGCGTCTTCAGAAAGAAGGAATACAAAAAGTGTTCAGAGAAATAAATGAAAAATAGTCAAAGACAAACATTGTTGTGAAATTTCAAAATACAAATAAATGAAAATGTTTGCCAGTTTCTGTATATGTCACCTAGAGAGCAGCAAGCATCATGCTAACTTTGAGCTTCGGTCTGACTCGTCAGCCTAGAACTCCATGGTCAACCAAATTGCCAATCGATTACATGAGATAGATTACATACGTTGTTTCATGGAATGACTCAGGAAACTTAAGGAAATTTTTCCTGAAAGAGCATTTCAGAATGTGCTTTTCTAAAATAAAAGGCTAAAAATAATTAAATATACATCTAGATATAAAAAATATCATTAAACCTAATATAGCAACAAAAACAAGACTGGATAGAAGCAGTGAGTGAGCGGGCTTGGAAAACAGTAATTCCCGTTGAGAGTGAGAGAACACTGAATTTTTAAAGGAAGGATTTTGGAGTACAAAAACGAAGTAGATAATATAACTGGACATTTAGAAAGGGTTGATGAGGAATTCTGCAATCAATTCAGAAAAGACAGAAAGACAACTCTGTCTCGGGGGGTAACATAAATACATTATAACCTTTGGTTCTTTGAGAGACAACATTTACAAGGTCACATTCAAGGCACCACTGATTAGTGAGTAAACTGGGAATAGATGTATTAGTTTAAGAAAGATGAGGCACAAGAGAAGGGATGATATAAGGGGTACAACTGTATCTGAATATTGTAAATCAAAAAATAATGTCCAAACTGACAGATAAAGACTGATCAGCAAAACCTGTGCATATATATATATATATATATATATATGAATGTATATGTACAAAGTGTCCATAGAGTTTGTATGCAATTTAAAATTGTGCACTATTTTAATTTAGACATGAACTTTATGGACACCTTGTATACAGAGATAGATAGATTGTAACTGTTAGATATTTCTGATAAAGGGGAAAAAATTGATTTTACAGGGGAGTGAGACAAGATGGAAATGGCCAGGAATAATTCACTAAAGCTTTCTTCTCTCATCCCAGTGAATTTTCAGTGTTCCCTCCTACATTGTTTTTTCACTCAGTAGCTGTTCTCATGTGCTGTTTTTATTCCTGCCCAGAAAAAGTAGTGGATATAGGGGGAAGCCCCAAATTAACATAAGGATGGCTACAAATATTCTAAGATTCATCTGTGTATTGGCAGGATGGGGGCAGCTTCCAACCTGTAATAAATTAAAATTTGGCTAATCTGGACTTGAATTAAGCTGCATATTTGCTTCTCCCTTCTCTTTATTTTAGGTTATCATTGTACGTACTTGTCAATTATGACGCAATGGAGAATGTCACTTTCCATCACGTCAGAAGAGAGAGCATATGTCTTCTCCATTATTCCTGAAATGAAATTATTTTACAACCAGATCATTTCAGAAATAAAACATACGATTTTGCACATTTGTGAATTCTGCTGTTATTTTAGTTGGTTGCATGTGTAAGATTTTTTTTTCCTTTTACCTACAATGTAGGAAACAATTACCGTAGATATAAACACATTTTATTTTTCCTTTACCTAGGTCTCAGGCCAGTTTAAATCCACTACAAACGCACTACTTTCACAATGGTTTCTATTGACTTCAACAGATCCCACTCTCTGCTGATGCCCCCTGTGAGAAAGAAAAGGAAGAAGCTTGTTCATAGATTCCCTGTAGCACATCACCACCATTGATTCCCTGGTTTTAAGGGCTTTAGTCACTAATTTCCACCCACCAATGGGGAGACCCATTGCTCAATGTTTTTAGACTGTTACGGATGCCCACTGTGACTTCAGTTCTTAATCGGCCTGAAAGTGTCAAAAGTCACGCTGCTGTTTGGATGAAGAGTGTGTTTTTCATTTTTTTCTTTTTTAACCCGTTACTGGAAGTGATGCTTTTCTTAGTACCAAGATGCCCATATGGAAAGAGCTCCCAAATGTGTTTATTCTATTCACTCTTGAATAAATATCTCCTACAGTTCATCTACATATGTCCCAAGTATTTTAACAATATATTTTCACTCAAGAAAGTCAAGCACATGTATTATGCTTAATATTTGCTAGATAATTCTGTCACCAATGTCTAAATACAGGTTAAAAATGGTGCTATTAACAAAAGAAATAAGTTTAATATTTTTAACGTTTATATCTTAAGGTTCCATGTAACTGTTAACTTGGATTTGTACAAGGTGAGTATATGTGCAGTTTTTCTCATTAAGATGTATTTGATTTTATACAAATAAGTCAGAAGTATTAAACAACACAAAATATATAAAGATGTTAAACCTTACTGGTAATCAAGCAAACACAAATTGAAACATCAATGAGTTTTTATTTTTCACTTTCTAAATTAGAAATATTGAAAAAGTAATACTACTTGATGTTTAAAATAGCTCTGGTTGGAGAATAATTCAGTTAATTCATTTTAGAAGGCAATTTGTCAATCGGAACTTAACGCCATGAAAATGCTTATCCCCTTGACATATTAATCCCACTTTTGAGACTCTATCTTATGATAGTAGCCTAGAAATTGCAATGGAAAAAAGCATCCATTTCCACATTATTTGTAATTCATAAATATTCCCCAACAATATGATGAAGATTAATTAATCTATGATACTACCATATTATGTAAAATTATGCAATAATTCATTTATTTTTGTACAAAAGAACAACATCTGTTACAGTCCTTATAGTAAAAGTCTAATCCTGAACTTGCCTGGTATCAATCAAACTTACAAGCTAAGAAATACTGGATATGCTTGATACTTGAGGAAAAGAATCAAAATACATGACCTGAATATGTGGTATTGGGTGGGTGATCGGAATTCTGTTGCAGGTAAGTTAGAGAATCACATTAACTAGCTTATGATATGTTTGATGGACTTGGGAGTTATTCCTATAACTAAATAAAACACTAAAAAATCAAAACTCCTAAGAGAGTTGGAACTTAAGGCAGTGCAGGAGAGAAGGGAAAGACTATAAATAAAACCCGAGAGCTTCTAATCTTTCCAATTTTTGCTTTCCTCCTTTCTTGCACCACACTCACCAATTTTTTTTTCAATATTTGCTCCACTTTCTCAGGCACAGTATTATACACAAAAGGAATCATGACCCTTTACATACCAGCATTAGCACAAGGTAACAGACTCACGCTCTTTGAAGAAATCATTGTTATCACACATGCCACCTGACTATATGCCACTGGGAATAAAATGAACATGATGTGAAGGATATTATTTAACAACAACAAAAAAGGATTAAGAAAGAAACATACAAAACATTTTATTTTTTTATTATTATTTTTTTTTATTTGAGTTTGGATTTTATTCTGTTGATGCTGAAACATGGAGGTTATGAGCTTGGAGTTGGGTCACTTGGGATTCAGTTCTGGCTCTGCTATTTCCTAGCTGTGTAATCATGAGTAAGTTAGTCAATCTGCTCTGTGCCTCAGTT